>ML818541.1:108069-163691 GCA_009831015.1 Picea engelmannii | reverse complement strand
ATAACACGGTCATATAAAAAGTTCAAACAACCACGGGCCGGGGCTAAGCCCCGGCCCGACCCCCCGTCAGATATTACATTGTTTTAATTCAAATATAATCAATCCGATATACATAACAAGAACCAACTCGTGGTCCAATGGTCGGGTGGTCATGCGAAGGCGCTATGTGGAGGGAGGTCCAGGGGTCGAACCCCGCGGACTCCAACATAGTTTTTACATAACAAATATAAACCAACCAACGAGTGGCAAGTGGCGCCCACAGATTGGGCCACGTGTCCTCATACCATTTTCCAATAAACGGACACGTGTCACTTCTGGATTCGACATATGCCAACCAACGAATGCTTTCCACATCACTTCTGTACGGTCGTATGATCCTGCCACGTCAGACCATAAAGACTGTACGGACGGGTACAATCAGCATCAAATTTTTTCCCTGTTTGGCTTGATGAACAAATCACAATATCTTCTCCATACGGAGTCCATTTGACAAAGTAAATATACCGCCGGATTCAGGAAGATGAGACAGACGCAATGACACTGATTTTGTTGCATTCTGAGCACTTTGAAATTTGAGCAAAATTTGATCCCCTGATCACACCTCCCCATTGGGAAGATTTTGGACCTCCAAAAGACTATTCTCAGTCTATGTGAAGATGAGGGTAAAAATGAAGAAGACTTGAAAAACTTGAAAATTATTGCAAGTGAATGTTATGTGTTTAAAACAAATGGATCAGTTTGAAAACACATAGATTAAAGGATTACTTATGAAAATTACACATAGACAGCAGCATAATCAATGAACATAAGCACATAAACACAACAATTGATAAAGGAGTTCACCCCTCTTATGGGCTACATCTCCTGGTCCAGCTTCCAATGGATCATTATTATAATTGCTCAAAAGTGCTCAAAAAACATGTCTTACAATGCTAAAACTAACAAACCGACTTCTCTAATGGCTTCAGAGCATCCAAAAACCCCTGTCTGGGCTCTTTCGGCACCTCAATCGGTCTAAAAATGAAGAAGTTAGGCCTCCTGGAAGTCCCCCTCTTCAAGCTTGCTGTCTCTGAATCTACAAAACGCACCCTTCTTCATTGAACCTGGCTCACACGCATTATATGGCGTAAAAACCCAACATCGGGTGCAACCGCGCCAACGATGCAAACCGTAGAACAGTTAAGGGTGCGCCAACCCCTAACCGCCTAGGCACCTGGGCATATGGTGCATAGGACCGTGCGCATGGCAAAAGGTGGTTAATTCGTTACACCCGTTTCAAAACCGTAACAACTATCGGTTGTGGTCACATACGGTTTAACAATATAACCATGGGCTATATGGTATAAACCCATGTGCAAACGGTTGGCTACAAGGTATATAACACAGTCATATAAAAAGTTCAAACGACCACGGGCCGGGGCTAAGCCCCGGCCCGACCCCCCCGTCGGATATTACATTGTTTTAATTCAAATATAATCAATCCAATATACATAACAAGAACCAACTCGTGGTCCAATGGTCGGGCGGTCGTGTGAAGGCGTTGTGTGGAGGGAGGTTCGGGGATCGAACCCCGCAGAATCCAACATAGTTTTTACATAACAAATATAAACCAACCAACGAGTGACACGTGGCGCCCACAGATTGGGCCACGTGTCCTCATACCATTTGCCAATAAACGGACACGTGTCACTTCCAGATTTGACAGCTGCCAACCAACGAATGCTTGCCACGTCACTTATGTACAGTCGTACGGTCCTGCCATGTCAGACCGTATGGACTGTATGGACTGTACGAACGGGTACAGTCAGCATCAAATTTTTTGCATGTTTGGCTTGACGAACAGGTCGCGATATCTTCTCCATACAGAGTCTGTTTGACAAAGTAAATATACCACCAGATTCAGGAAGACGAGACGGACGCAATGGCACTGATTTCGTTGCATTCCGAGCACTTTGAAATTTGAGCAAAATTTGATCCCCTGATCATTTAGTTATTTTAGAAGATCTCGTGAGTTGTAGAGATCTTAGGTATGAGTGAGTAATCCTAGGAAGAGCGAGGATTTTGTGGATCTAAAATATCTTATGAGATTGTTAAGAAGGGTTTTGTGGATTTGAACCAGAATCTGGTATCCAAATATTTTTCTTTAAAAATGTAATTTGGAGAGCAATATAGTTGTTTTTGGTTGAGTGGGATTGTGAGAGAGAATAAAAAGGAGTTGCAAAACTAAAAATTGAATAGATGGGAGTGAGAGAGTGTGTATGTTTATGTAGGTCGATTATGACCAAAAGACCATCAAAGGACCAATGAGGTGAAATAGGTCTTGATGGGTTGAATATAAGTTCTGTATAATTTTTTATGTATAGATTGGTGTGAAAATTAATTAATAGAGGACAAAAAAACACTGATTTTGTGTATTCAATTTATATTAATATGTCTGGTTTGTGTATTATTCATTGGATATCTCTGAGTAATGGAAACATAGGGTTAAAGAATATAACAACGAAAAATCTACAATGGATCGATAATTATGTCTGTATTGAGGTTTCGTATTCTCTGTAATAATAGTGAAACATTTTTCTTTTACAATTATCTTGTATGCAAATGTGTGGCGGATCATAAACAAGAGAAATTCATACAGAGAAGTAATCCATCCAATTGTGTAAGGAACCGAGCGAATTAGGTTTTCAAAAGCTTGAACCAGAGTTGAAACCAGAATGTCAAATTAGATCGTCGGATCGTTTCTCAACATAGATCTAAGGTATGAAATAGATTTCTCTGTGTAACTTACACATAAGTTAATGGGAGGTTTCATAAACCTACAAGTATCATTAGATTAGTGGATAAGGGTTATAAAAACCATTGATCTCAAGAAGTCAAACTCCGAAAAAGTCAGAGGATGTGAGATCGGTGAAGGTTTAAAGAGTAACCGTTGATTGAAGCCAAGGTTGAAATCTACGATGTGGAATGAGTTTCGCTTTTCAATTTGAAAAGAGGTTAATTAAATATTACTCCTCCGAAACTAAAACCAAGTGGTTTTTCCTTTTCCACATGTCCTTCTGGTGTTATTTCGCAACCTAGGTAAGTATTATTACTTTCCACTTATTTTGAGTTTTGAATTGTTTCGAATCGTTGATCATCAAAATAGAGGTTCTGTTATATCCATTGGATCGTGTTTCTTAAAGTTGGTTATGATCAGATTCTGGTTTAGTCTATGGTTTCAATGTGTAGTCACGTGAGTTAAAAGGTCACTAAGTGTTGGGACTTATCTCTGTACTATGAAATATAAATGTTGACTTATATGTGTTGGTTATATGGTTTGGGAAGTAGCCCAAGAGATAATTCCATATTATATTGAATTGAGTCTAATTTTTATTATTATAATTTTAAAACCTGGGGAGGATTAAAAACTGAGATTTTGAGGATCGATTTGGAACCTTACACAATTAAAGTGTTTAAGAAAAGGATACTTGGTGATCCTTGTGGATGAAGAGGAATTTGGTCCTTATTGGGAAACATTTGGTATCAGAGCAAGATAAGAGCTCTTTGGGGATTTTGGTTCAAGTTTGAATTTGCTTGTATTCAGTATGTGTGGAAATTGCAATTGCAACAAATTCAGAATTTTAATACAAAGTGTTAAAATCTGAAAAGAATTAGTTTTTGGGAGATCAGGACACAAAATATTTTATGTAGAAAATAATCCTGAAATATCGCAGACAGTGAAGATTTGAAGCATTTCATTCAAGGAAGAATGTGGAAATATATTTTGAGGTTTCAAATTTTAAATGAATATGTGTGTGTGTGTGTGTGTGTGTGTGTGTGTGTGTGTGTGTGTGTGTGTGTGTGTGTGTGTGTGTGTGTGTGTGTGTGTGTGTGTGTGTGTGTGTGAATGAAGATAACAACAAAGAATTGTAGCCAAATAACTGTGACAAAGGAGAAGGGAGCAAGTGAAGAAATTGCAACAAGAGATGTTGTAAGGAAATGAAGAGAACATGCAAGTTCTCAGAAGAAGAAGAGGATTAGTTGGAAGAAGAACTGAATTGCAAAGAGTGAAAAGTAAAGCAACATGTTTATTGTCCAAGCCAGTGGAAATCTTAAGGAGATGATATCCTTGGAAGAGCTCTCAGGTATGAGTTATATTTTTATATTTGGCCTAATTTGAATTATTTTTCAAAGTGAAGAGAATGATAGCAACAAAAGTACAACATTAGACTATGTAAAGAGAAGAGAAGTGGTGTTATTGGAAAATATCAACAAAGAAGATTGTTGTAGAAGAGAAGAGAATAACAGAGTTCTCAAAATAGAGAGAGAGGAAGGTGAGCAGTGTTTACAAAATCCTTACAGCATTGGAAGTTGAGGAGCAGGAGTGCTCAAAGAGGTTTTGTTGCAGAAAACCAAGGGAATATACCAAGAGGATGACTTGGTGTAGGTGACAAGAAAATACTTGTTACAAAGAAATGAGAGAGGATTATTGTAAGCTCATAGTGGGCAAAAAAAGTCCACATAAGGAAACAAAGATGACTATTAGAGGTCATGAGAAAAGCCACAAAAAAAGAAATAAAGATGACAAGGAAAATGGAAAGGGAAAGAAGATGAGTCAATAAGTACTTGACAAAGAAATTTTTGTATTGAAAGAAAGTGTTGATGCAATAATAATGTTGTTAGAGGATTGTGAAAGGGGCCACAGGTATGGTTGGACTATGAAAAAGAGGAAGATAAAATGGAAGCTATTCCAGATGAAGATAAGAGGAGAATGTATATCAGGTTAAGAGAGGAACTCAGAACAGTTGAGTTAGAGGTGGAAGATGGCTATTGTAGACCTAAGCAAGAGGTTTAACTTGATGATGAAAGAATTATTGATGGTTTTCTGAATTATTGGACAAGTTTGGATCAACAAGGAGATGTGGTGATTAAGACATCAAAGGAAGAGGAGCCTTGCATTTTTTAAACTAATGCTTTGTGTATGTTTGCAGATGATCAACAACCTTTCGAAGATGTGTTTATGCTGGTTGATGAAGAAATGAAGCTGTTAGAAGAGATGTCTATAATAGAACGATTCTTAATTGAACATGTGTTCAAAGACACTGCAGATGGACAATTATTGAAGACTACTATGGAAGTTGAAGATGATAAAGCCAGAAGGACTTGTAAAAAAGATGGCAGACAGTCTGAAGACAAAATGAAATTACAGATTGCAAAAGAAGGAATAGAAAAGAGGCATGGGGATAGATTTATGTCAAGATCAAACAAGGGTATATATACAGTACAAACACTTGAGGTAATGGGATTATCTCTTTAAATTTTATTCAGTGATTATGAACCTGTATTGATAGTTAATGGGCAAGAAATTATCTTGAAAGGACAAAAAGGAGCACTAATGGAAAGGACTCTTGGTAAATGTTGCATTATGGAAGATGGTAGAACAAAGATTCATAAGGATAATTCATTCCAAGGAGGTACAACTAGTCCAATAAAGACTATGAAGAGGAAAGGAAAAGAGGACAATCAAGAACCTAAGGATAAGTTGGCAGAGGTTGATGTACTACAAAAAATTGAAGACAAGTTTATTTGTAAAAATTGCAAAAAGAGAAATGGTAGATGTGATCAACAAACTAAAAAGAGATAGGAAATCTCAAAGGATGAAGGAAAATATGCTTTAGTGAACTATGCATTTGTAGTAAGCAGAAAAGGGGTTCCATGGAATGTGATATTCATGGTGGTAATAGTAATTTGTATTGTTGTAAAAGGGACTTTACAGTTGAATGGAAACTTTGTTATATATGGTGATTTTGTTTCCTATACAGAACAAAGAGAAATTTAGCTTCTAAAATGAGAAGTTGGCAGATTTTGATTGAAAATAAAGAGGAATGGAAAAAGCAACTTAGTGTCTTACAGATTTGTAAGAAAAAGGGGGGAAGAATGAAAAGAAATATGCAAGGAAGGAAGGCCAAAGAGAAGAACAAAGAACATAATTTAGAAATTAGAAAACATTCAAAACAATGTGAATACAAAGAAGACTTTTACAAGACAAGACAACATGAAGGAGGATATGATAAGTTTGACTTGTCATATGCACATCAAAAGGATGAAAAATCAGAGAAAACTTTGAGCAAAGTTAATGAGAAAAGAGATGAGAAATATACTATGTTTTCTAATTTTTATTAACTGTTGAATGTGTTTTTCAGGGTGAAAGACAAATTGTTCTTGGAGATATATTTGCTTGTTGAAATATAGAGGAGTATGGGAGTTATAGAAATGTAGACAATCAATTTTCCTTATTGAAATAGGAAAATGGGAGAAAGAAACTAGTTGGCTCAGAAGCTTGGGATGGAGAAAAAATAGTTGATATAACTCTTATACAAATTATTGCATAAGAGAGAGAAGATTGCAGAGGATGTGAAATGACAGTCCACAAATAGATTTTGTTACTAATACAAAGAAGATTTGAAGGTCAAGAGTTTATTTTGAGTTTACAATTGGAAAAATGGGTGGACGATTCAATTGAATTTAACATGGATGTGGAGGAAATTGAACAAGGTTAAATAACTAAAATTTTTGCACCTGATGGAAAATATGTAGCTAAATGGTTATGTATTCAACTTGTTTATGGATATGAGAGGATTCCACTCAATATATTGGATAAGTGGATGATAAAAACAACAGAGGTGATATATCTGAGAATCTCTCAGAGTCAACAAGTCAAGAAGAGATGGAAGGATATGCAAGACGTCCTAAGGGAAGTGTTTAGGAAACAAAAGAGGATGTTGATGATAGGATCATAAATCAAAATGTACAGTCAGGTATAAGACAATGGAGCTAGTGGATAATACGGGAATTTGAAGTCTAATTATGTTGAGATGATGACAAGTCAACAACACACAGAGGTACATAAATTTGAGTTGTTTGAGAAGATTCTTGTATTGGTTATCAACATCAAAACACTATGCAGTGGAGATGCTTATGATAGTAGAGAAAAAGGATATCAACAATACAGGTTTTGGTATCCAAGAGAAGAAGAGAATGCAACAAATACACCTGCAATTGAAAAAGGTCAGACAACTAGCTGGAAGTTAAAATCAGATGAAGTTTACAACAGAGGAAGTTGGAAGACTCGTGAACAGGAGTACATGAATTATTTCAACCTGGGGAGTCTGATGCATGAACATTCTTCAAGGTTTATAATACCTAGGGGTCTTATCACACATTTACTAAAGGGAGTGGGTTCCCTTAATTATTTTGTTTATTTTTCTAAGTTTAGATTTGAGTTCTAAAGAGATTTAAATCTAATTTTGTTATTTTAGAAGATCTCATGAGTTGTAGAGATCTTAGGGATGAGTGAGTAATCCTAGGAAGAGTGAGGATTTTATGGATCTAAAATATCTTAAGATATTGTTAAGGAGGTTTTTGTGGATCTAAACCAGAATCTGGTATCATAATCCTTTTCTTTAAAAATGTAATTTGGAGAGCAATAGATTTGTTTTTGGTTGAGTGATATTGTGAGAGAGAACCAAAAGGAGTTGGAAAACGAAAAATTAAATAGATGGGAGTGAGAGTGTGTGTATGTTTATGTAGGTAGATTATGATGAGAAGACCATCAAAGGACCAATGAGGTGAAATAGGTCTCGATGGGTTGAATATAAGTTCTGTATAATTTTTATGTATATATTGGTGTGAAAATTAATGAATAAAGGAGAACAAAACACTGAGTTTTGTGTATTCAATTTATATTAAGATTTATGGTTTGTGTATTAGTCATTGGAGATATACGAGTAATGGAAACACAGGGTTAAAGAATCTAACAACGACAAATCTACAATGGATCAATAATTTTGTCTATATTAAGGTTTTGTATTCTCTGTAATAATAGTGAAACGTTTTTCTTTTACAATGATCTTGTATGCAAATGTGTGGTAGATCATAAACAAGATAAATTCATATAGAGAAGTAATCCAACGAATTGTGGAAGGAACCGGTCTAATTGGGTTTTCAAAAGCTTGAACCAGAGTTGAAACCCGAATGTCAAATTGGATCGTTGGATCATAGCTCAACATAGATCTAAGGTACAAAATAGATTTCGTTGTGTAACTTACACATAAGTTAATGGAAGGTTTCATAAACCTACAGGTATCATCGGATTAGTGGATAAGGGTTATAAAAACCATTGATTTGAAGAATTCAAACTTCGACAAAGTCAGAGGATGTGGGATCGGTGAAGGTTTAAAGAGTAACCGTTGATTGAAGCCAAGGTTGAAATCTACGATGCGGAATGACTTTCTCTTTTCAATTTTCAAAGAGGTTAATTAAAGCTTACTCCTACGAAACTAAAACCAAGTGGTTTTTCCTTGTCCACATGTCCTTATGGTGTTATTTTGCAACCTAGGTAAGTAGTATTACTTTCCACTTCTTTTGAGTTCTGAAATGTTTCAGATCGTTTATCATCAAATAGAGGTTTTGTTATATCCATTGGATCGTGTTTCTTAAAGTTGGTTATGATCGGATTTCGGTTTAGTCTTCGGTTTCAATGTGTAGTCACATGAGTTAAAAGGTCACTAAGTGTTGGGACTTAGCTCTGTACTATGAAATATAAACAATGACTTATATTTGTTGGTTTTATGGTTTGGGAAGTAGCCCAAGAGATAATTCCATATTATATTGAATTGAGTCTAAGTTTTATTATTATAATTTTGAAACCTGAGGAGGATTAAAAACTGAGATTTTGAGGATCGATTTAGAACCTTACATAGTTAAAGTGTTTAAGAAAAGGATACTTGGTGATCCTTGTGGATGAAGAAGAATTTGGTCCTTATTGGGAATCAATATTGCTTAATAAAATATACTTGTTGGCACAGAGGAAGACCCAGGGTTCAACGCTACAACAACGCACCGACAAACCCCTAACTACCGATGCTTTTGGCAATGCCTGCAAAGCAGATGAAGTCTCACCCAAGGTAGAGGCAAGGGCGGTTGCAAGAATCAGGTGTCTGCAACCTTAGCTGGGACACAGATATATGATTATAACACTTATTACAACTCTTAGAACCATTAGTCCCTCGATATGAAATCACTATTCACTTCACTAATAAAACAAAGCTTCGCAACATTCACACTAATCTACAATATTTAAGCACTTAGCATATAAATGGATCAGAATGAGCATATCAAGCACTAAGCATGACTATCTTGATCAGATATAATATTCTCACATATCATAAGCACAAACCAGAAGTAGATCTATCTAAACATATCAAATCACTTAGCAAATAACATGTGAACACATCAAGACAAAGCACAAAGAACATAACATGGTGTTTACGTGGTTCACCCCCACCCTGGGGATACATCCACCAACTCTTCTTCTTTATTGTCTTTGGTCAATTGGTTACAAGAACAAAGCCTTCAAAACCCTTACTCTGCACAAGACAGAAGATCCACGCAGCTCGCTAGATCCTTCTTCCTTTCATTACAACACTAAGCTCTCCACAATCTGCTACAAGGACCTACACTTAGCTATGCAAGTCTCTTATAGTCATGCAAAAAGCACTTACAAAATCTACTTTCACTTAGCATACATTCAAATCACATAGAGACACTATTCTACTCATTCTTACATTGCCTATCCTTCTATTTATACATACAAAATAGACCTAAACATGGGTAAACCCATGGGTCGACATCCCATTTCCGTTACATTATCCCCAAATCCCAAAAGGGACCCAAAAGTGGGTCGAGATCCTGTGATTTCTGCCTCGTCTTGCGCTCCTCCTTCGAAAGGTTGTTGAAGTCCCAAAATAGGTCAACATGGCCAAGAAACTCCCAAAACTTGGTCAAGGGCCAACAAGCCCCCAACACTCACCTGTGACTCATCCCGAGTCACTCTGGTCTAAGCAATTCTACCTCGAATGCTTCGAGCTTGGATCAAGATGCTTCGACTTGATGCTTTGTTGTTGCCTCTTGTTCAGTGAACTCCTGGATTATTGTGTCATTCACTGGCCCTTCTAGGCGTTGTTCTGCTGCGGTGACAACCTGTTCTAACTCTGCTCCTCGACTCTCTACCTCTGTAAACAACTGGCATGCCTTATATTGCACATGTTTAAGTTGTTGGGTGACTTCCATCACTTTACTTTGAAGCATATGGATCTGTTGTTGAGTTGTGCATTGTTCTTGAGACCTCTTCAATCATTCTACAATCGATAGGGCTTTCAGCTGTTCCTGTAGTGTATCTGCGTGTTGCTTCGCTTCCTGGAGCCGCGACTCCAGTTTCTGTAACTCCGTGTTCTCAGTGAGGTTTTCATATGTCTGGGCGTTGTGGTTACTCAGTTTCTTTCATTCCAATGCAAGAGATTTTAATCTGTCAACTACACTGCAAGTAGTTTCCTCTCGCTGGTCCCTTACGTCCTGCAGGGTCTTGGATACAATGCATAATTCTAGATCTGCGATGCATTGCTGGAGCTGTTGGATCACTTCTTTGAGTTGCTCCACCTGATGTGGAACTCTCTCTTCGGCCTTTACTTCAACAACTGTCACAGAGCAAAGTGCTATGTTGACCATTTCCTTAACTTCGAGTTGCTCTGCGAGCAACTGTTCCTTTTCTTTATGCACCTGGGATTTTTCTTCATCGAACTTTACTTGGAGAACAAGATTATTTCATTCTGCAGTACTACATTTCTCTTCAAGGACTCCTTGTACTTGTGCTAAAGCCTGGGTGGCTTGCGCTGTCTCCTCCTGTGCTCATCAAAGGAGAGCTTCGACTGTATCAGCGATCCAGTGGATTTGAGCTGGCTCATCTCCTAGTTATGGTGTTTCCGATGACAAAGGTGCAGTGGAATCTGTGTGGTTGGACTGTAGTGCCTGCTGCACTCCTTGAAGTTCAACCTTGATCTAATTGAACACCTCCTCCTTCTTAGCTTCTTACTTCTCTTCTATCTCCAGCGAAGCATCATTCAGTGCTGCGAGGATGAAGTTGAAGTCATATGAGGTGAGGGTGGTCTCAAATTTGGTTCTAGTTGCTTTTGATTTCTTCCTCGAAGAAGGTTCCTTAGGCGAAACCTTCCTTTTATTCGAGGGGTCCTCCTTATATCTAGGCGGTGTAACCTTGCCTTTCTTCTGTTCAACTTCTGCGCCATCTATCTCTCTGCCATCACCTCCTTGCCTAGGTGAGATAGAAGTAGTCTTTGCTGAGTTACTACTTACATCTTGAGCTTCTTCATTTTTCTTGGTCTTGCTCAGTCCAGGTGTATTGTGCTTTGCTTCTGGACTGTCAATATTAGATATCTCTGCGGGCTCTTATGGGATGAGGAGGTCCACCGACCATTCCTTCGTAATATCTTCTAATTCTTCCTCTGTAATCTTGTAGTATGACTGCAACTGTTGTTTATGCTCATTAGCATGTGCTATGATATAGATGAAATGGTGGTCTGGACTGAATTTCATCAAGGGCCTGAACCTGTGAAGAGTGTTTAGGGCTATACGAGGATCAGAATGGATGGTTGTCTTCAACTTGTTGTAATAAGTGTGGAAGATGACATTCAATTTCCATTGCTTGTTCATGTCACTGGAGTACCACAATGTACTGAAATTCATGGCTAGAGGTTAAAAGGGGTCAATGTCCGAGAAGGTTTCACCTTCTGACATCTCCCATGCAATAAAAGTGATCAAGATGAGAAGCCGGCTAAAGTTGAACTCATAGCCTTGGTCCTACGCTTCCCTGTAGTCCATTTCCAACTGGTTTACAAGGTACTTCACCCAATTCATTTATAGGCCCTCCGCGCACTTTCCTGCGAGGTTGACTTCAAATCCAGTCACTTGGGTGGGTCAGTTCTTGCAAAATAACTTTCCTGCGATCAATTGACAGGCTAGGCACACTGTGCTTCTCTATATAGAGGCTACCTTGTAGCCTCACGTTCCTTTCTTGACATCTCTGTAGGTGTCTTTAATCTTCTGCACAAGAGTGCAATCCATGGTTTTACTGGGATAGAAATCTTATGGGTTAGGACCTTGCATGATGATCTTAGATACGACACTAGAAGAAACAACAATAGTGCAATGATCACTGTATACAATTCTCTTAGTTTGTGGGCTTCAAATTCTCAGTTAGCAAAAGTGTTCTCCATGCATGGCACGACGAGATAAGTAGGAAACTCGACAACAATTCACTTGTAACGGGTATGAAGCCTCATTAACTCTTGTTATGTTCATTATGGTGTGGTCCAACAGTCTGTTGTCGAGCTATAAATTCTTTTCGACCCATTCGGAGCGGGAGTCGAACGAATATATCGGCCCCAATGGCTATATTTCTTTTCCCTGGCAAAGTACCATGTCTAGTTGTTCTGATATCCCGACAAAGCTCCAATTCTATAAATTTTATGTCTGTGAGGTTCCCTCTGGAACCTTCTACAACTTAGCTCTCTTCTTAATTTGATTCCTAGCCTTTTTTCCAGTGAGCTTCTTCTTGGTAGTTCATTTTCCATTCTGAATCTTATCTTTTGTGGCTTTAGTTACTTTGCATTGTTGAGATTCTCTCCTAGGACTTAGGGGTAACACCTCTTCTTTATCTAAGATAGGTACTTCAATATCCTGTCAGTCTTCTAATGTTCTCGCAGCTTCGACATCTGGGTTTCTAGTGTTAAATAACTTCGATCTATTCTCTTGTTCTTTGATCAAGTGTGCGATCCTCCTTGTCATGAAATCTTTTAACTCTTGTTTCTTCTACTCCAAGACTTCTTCTTCTTTCTTTTTTCTTTTTTCTGGCTTGATCTCTGTCAATCCAAGGTTTTCCTATTAACATGGTAAACGGGGCGTAGTCTTCAACAAATGTAATAATCTCAACATCTTCCTCTGTCAAAGTTCCATTGATGGTCGTAGGTATCTGAGCAAGCCTTTCACACAGGTTTACCATTTTTCCTCTGAATAAACCTAGTCCTCCTAATGAAGGAATCATAGCAGGCCTCCCTATAGCTTCCCAAGTTCTCTCTATCATGATATTCACCTGTGTTTATTCATATAGAACACAGTCAATGTCGATGATCTGAAAATAGAAGGCTGACTTGTTATGCTATGCAAGCACCCTCTACTTCATTAAAGTAAACTTTACAGGACCTTGCTTCATGTGTATAAATATGCAATATAAACTTATGTGTTAAGTTCATGCTTCTTCCTTTAAATGTTTATGTATGAGGAAATGTTCTTGTAAATGGTTAAATATGTACTTCAAATAAATACACAGCAACAATACTTGCATAAAATAAACCATCAAACTCACAACAAGAACAAGTTGATAAAGGAGTTCACCCCCCTCCGGGCTACATCTCCTTGAGCCTCCATCAATGGACTTGGCTCTCTGGGATTAATTAGTCAAAATTTCTTTTACAATCTTCTTCTCAACTCCAATGGAAAAACATACTGTACCATTGAGATCAGAACACATAAAAACCCCAAAAATGACTAATAGAACTCTGAAAACGGATCATGGCTCATCCGGGCATGACCTCTTCTACATGTGGCCAAAAGCTTCCCTGAGCTTATCTTTGGAAAAAACACCTGTAAAAGTCCTCAACATCCTCTGAAACCTGTCCCAATGTGTTCAGAGCATATCAATTAGCCAAAAATGATTATTCAATCATAGAAAACAAACATAGGCTCACCAAACCATGTCCTCAAGCAATGAGGGCTTCAAACTCCCTGGAGCTTGCTGAAACTTCAATGGTGAAAAACTTGTAGAAGAAGTATTCAAATGGCTATAAAAACTATGCCAATGGATTCAGGACGTTCAAAAACCCCTAGCTAGGCTTTTACGGCACCTCAGTCGGCCAAAAGATGAAGAACTTAGGCCTCCTCCATTTTCCTCCTTCAAGCTTTCTGAAACTGGTTCGCCAAAACGCACCTCTGTGTGCATGAACCAAGAACACGCTCCAGAATGCACGTTAAAACCTAGCCCCGTGCATAACCGAAAACTGGTCCAAACTGTAGGACGGTTAGGGCGCCTCCAGCCCCTAACCGCATAGCTCTCGGTCACAAGGTTCTGCATATGACCACGCGCAAAATCAAAAGGGGCTAACCATTTTTTCAACCAAATGAAATATTGACACATTGCGGGTCGATTTTTAAACCACTTTAAAAGAAATCCCACCCACATTTAACAATGGGTTGTGGTCATAAGTAATATGGTGCAAAACCGTGGGTTAACACTTAACCGTTCAAACCAATTTAAACAAAATGCGCGCGCTATGTTATACGGTGGTCATATGTGTTAAACGGTGCGCGACCAAGAACTGGGGCTAAGCCCCAGCCCAGTTGCGGCCCAAACCATACCACAAACAAACATAAATACAAAACTTTCCATTTACATAAGAAGCTCCAATACATGGCGCAATGGTCACGGGAACTTTTTTAAAACTCTGTCGGTGGAAGAGGTCACCGGTTCGAATCCAGTCGACTACCAAACTTTTGAACAACCCATTAGCCAATAAAAGGGTGCCACATGGCAGCCCTTGACTGGGCCATGTGGCACCTTACCATTCACCCAAATGATGCCATGTGTCAAACACCGATTGGTCCACGTGCCAGACACGTCACTTCACCGTACTGCCCAGTCAACCTTGCCACATCATCGTTGTACTGTCTCAGTCATCCTTCCACGTCATCTATTGATGTCATCGTACGATTTCCACATCATGTGCTGACATCATCTGTGCCATGTGTCACCCTCCCAGTGGTGACACGTGTCACCTTCGGATTGGCCCAACTGTGCGCCAAAAAGTCCAAATCTGCCTGACACGTGTCATCACCTGGAGGTTCCACGTGTCGCTATATGGACTTGCCATGTCAGCGTGCAGACTATACAGCCCTACCACATCAGACTGTACGGACTATACGGACTGTACGGATAGGTACAGTCAACATCTAATTTTTTTTGTCTGTTTGGCTTGATGAACAGATCGCGATATCTTCTCCATACGGCGTCCATTTGACAAAGTAAATATACCGCCGGAATCAGGAAGACGAGACGGATACAATGCAACCATTTTCGTTGCATTCCGAGCACTTTGAAAATTGAGCTAAAATTTGACCCCTGGTCCAGATTTTGATCAGTCGAAGTTTCCTATTCTTGCTTCGATGCATTATTTTCCTTTGAAGATCTTAATAATTTGACATGTCGGTGGTCATTCAATGTTTCTCTCATTTGTAGCAATATTTTCTTTGATTCTTCCTAGGGTTCTACTATAGCCTCTGGAGATGCCTTAGGGTTTTCTTGATTCAGATTCATTCCTTCAATCTTATCAATCATTTTAGGGAAATTCAACACTTCATGGTCCATATATTTGCAACAAAGACAACTAGGTCTTCACCCAGGGAATTCTTTAGCAAGATGTCTCGATTTTTTGCAACTGTATAAGAGGGTTAATCCTCTCTTTCTTTTAAATGATCCCCAACCTCTTCTGTACTGTGCACTAGGATCATAGGAGCTAACCTGCAATAAATTCTTTCTGGGATCTTGCATCCATTCATTAGTCCAAACATTCTTTATATGGATATGTATAACATATATTTCACTATTCCTGTCAGATATATTAATATCAAATCTTCTTTCATCTATCAATACCCTAGTTTTCAAACTAGGACAAATTTTATTAAACATACCTAGATCCATACTCTAAAAATTTCCACTTATCTTACTTCTACAGAGCACAAAGCGTTCAGATCTAATTTTTTTTACTATCTTTACCTTTATCAGAGAACATAGCTTGTAGATCTTACCTCTTTTAATCATAAATTCTCATTTTTACCTTTCTTAGAGAACAAAGCTTTCAAATCTTGCTTCTTTCCTTCAGATCTGACCTCTTTTCTTCAAATCGAGCTTCTTTCTTTTAGCACAGATCTTTATAGGTCAAGTAGAATACTGCGCACTAGGGCACAGATTTACGCACAAAGCTTCCACAATTTCAGAATGAATCTTTGCACAAAGATTCTTCTTCCTCAATTCCCAGCAATCACAGTTTCAGGTCTTAGCAACAGAACCATTTGTTGGCACAGAGGCAGACCCAGGGTTAAATGCTACAACATCGCACCAACAAAGCCCTAACTACCGACCCTTTCGGAAACACCTGCAAATAAGATGAAGTCTCACCCGAGGTTGAGGCAGGGGTGGTTGCAAGACTCAAGTGTCTGCAATGTTAGTTGGGACACAGATATGTCATTATAACACTTATTACAGCTCTTAGCACTGTTAGTCCCTCGATATGTAATCACTATTCACTTCGCTAATAAAACAGAGCTTTGCAGCATTCACACTAATCTACATTATTTAAGCACTTAGCATATAAATGGATCAGAATGAGTATATCAAGCACTAAGCATGACTATCTTGATCAGATATAATATTCTCACATATCATAAGCACAAAGCAGAGGTAGATCTATCTAAACATATCAAATCACTTAGCAAATAACATGTGAACACATCAAGACAAAGCACAAAGCACATAACAAAATGTTTATGTTGTTCACCCCCACCATGGGGCTACATCCACCAACTCTTCTTCTTTATTGTCTTCAGTCAATTGGTTACAAGCACAAAGCCTTAAAAACCCTTACTCTACACAGGACATAAGATCTACGTAGCTCACTAGATCCTTCTTCCTTGCGTTACAACACTAATCTCTCCACAATCTTCTACAAGGACCTGCACTTAGCTCTGCAAGTCTCTTACAGTCATTCACACATCACTTACAGACTCTACTCACACTTAACATACATTCACATCACATAGAGGGACTATTCTACTCCTTACATTGCCTATCCTTCTATTTATACATACAAAATAGACCTAAACATGGGTAAACCCATGGGCCGACATCCCATTCCTATTACATTATTCCAAAAACCCAAAAGGGACCCAAAAGTGGGTCGAGATCTCGTGATCTATGCCTCGTCCTGTGCTCCTCCTTCGACAGGCTGTAGAAGTCCCAAAATAGTTCAACATGACCAAGAAACTCCCAAAACTTGGTCAATGGCCAAAAATACTACACAACAAAACATATATAAAACAAGAGAAGAAAAATACTAGTTTCCATACCTATTGTGGGTGTATATTTGCTTGGGCTCCCTTTACTCACTTCCATCAACATCCACATGTCTCTACTCCTTAAGTGCAATAGCAAAGAGAACTAAACCTATGCCTTCATATAGTTCCATGTTTTGAGAATGTAGTAGACCCATGTGCTCCTTCAAGGCCAAAGAGAGGTCATGGAGGGAGGTCTCCACCAATGGGCTTGATTCCATAGAGAGGGAGATGAAACAACTATTGAAGGAACATCAAGATGAGCCACAATTCATCCAATGAGTTTTTGCAGAGAGCTTAACTATATGGTGACTTCTATATGCTTCCTACAAAATATGGCCATGAACACTTCCACTTCCTTCTACCATTCTCTTATTTCCAAAATATTTCTAGAAATTATGACTACATAAGAGTCCCTAACATTTTTATTCTTTTGTAACTACTCAAATTTTTCCTTCCATGTGTCCCAACAAAATTATGGATTTTATAAATCTACATTGTACCTCTACAATATCCCATGCACATCACTTCACCCCTCTTTTAACCTTGTCAGCCTCACATAACAACAACATACACTTCTACAATGGTAGTGTGCAATGAATATGATCCTTATAAACTATGAAAACCCCACTAGATTGTGCCCCAATTGAACAAGCCCCCACATCTAATGCTCACACTTGAGGAGGGAGCCAAAGTTTGGAGTAGGAGTAGTTATCACCCTAATGCCTAGCAAATTAAACCCATTTGAACACACAACATCTAGCTCCAAGGAAAGTAGAACAATCTACTCCCAAAATACTAGTAAATTAAACCCACACACAATGCCAAACTCCTCCATTATATGATTCTTAACTACCATCATAGATTATGAGAGGTAGGAATGTGATGGGTGGATCTATTTATTTTTTATGTAAGTGCACGTAGCAAATTATATTATTCTAGCTGTTGGAAATTCATGAAACAATTCTTAGTTGTTGGCTTGCCACTGGGAAACTAGACCAACAACAAAGAGAAATATCTTATGTCCATATAGTTTGAAACAATTTTTTTCCTATACTCTATCTAGCTAAATAAACACTGTAGAGAAATGAATTAAATTTTCTAGAGACTAAAGCATAACTATTGTTTCCCATCATGATACAAAAAGAAAAAAGGAAATGCATACTAGTTATTCAGAGGGAGAGGGAGCATGAGGCTCTTGGGGAGGCATCCGTGTTGCAGGCTTGTCATTATTTTTTGTCATTGTTGTAATTGTTGAGATAGAATAAGGAAGTCGATCCAGGACCTCTGAAATAAACAGGTGGAATTCATCCAGTTGCAATTGGATGGTATTCTAAGCTTCCTCACATGTTTGCAACATTTGACCCAACATCATCTTTAAATGCCAATATAATTCAATCGTTTTCGAGTACTTATATTCTTTTCCTCTAGATTTCCTATGACAGGAACCCAAGTTATGATAGCCCCATCCACCTCATGGGTGAGTGTCAATGTTCTTTCCAGTCAAATTTTGGCCTCCAACTCCTCTAGTTTCTCTTGTATATGAGGCGGGGTTGCTTCTTGGAAAGTCACTGCAACCACTTGAGCTTCTCTCTATACTTGAGTGTTGGGATTTATCCCTTCTCTATTTATAAAATATGGCTCCACTAGTTCTCCCCCTCCATGTCTACCTGTGGCAGTATCCTCTCCTAGGATCCATCGAGCTCTCAACCCGATTTCCAAACCCAAGGTGAAGGTGGACGAAAGGTGTTATGGGTGTTAGCTCACTATGTTGCCAATTGTAATTGCCTTCTCCTTCCATAGAAATCCAATCTGTGTCTCTCTAAGTGTCTGACCAATTCCTTTTGTTCCAGAGAGATAAAACTACCCAAATTATGTGGTGCACGTGGATTTCATACTTCCCTAATGAACAATTCCGAAGGATTTGACCAATGAGGCAATGGTACTTCCCTTAGGATGGATTAAATCTTGAATTAATCATCTTTTGTACATGTTTTACTTTACATCTAACTCTGGACGAATGTTGTGTGCCCCAATTTGTTCTAGGTTCCTTGACATCTAGACTCGGGTGGCCTGGTAATCGAGGAACATGTGTCACATTTAATGGTCATTAAATATATCATCTACCAATCTGGAGGGAGAATCAACAGTTAGGTTCTCAAGGAGTTTCATGTGTGGAAATGAAGGGCTAGGTTGTCCCAGTTTTTGGTCCACATGGTTGATTGGCCCATCCCCCAATATCCATCTCCTCCCTGTCACCCCATCCAGGGAAGGGGTGGATCCAATTTATTGATTGGTTATCCCATAATAATTTCATGGTTTGACAAGGGGATTGATGTTGAGGGATTTCCATAAACTTCCAACACGTCATGGGGGGAGTTATATGGTGCACCTCCAATTTATTTCACACACCCAATTGAAATATAGTGCCCTTGTTTGTGTAATGTCCCCAACCCCAAGTTGGTCCATGCCACATAAATATTATGACTCTCTGATACCAATGTATTAATCAATATACCCTACAAATACAACAATATGTGTAACTAACAACATACAATAATCCATGCATAAATATACAATTATAGCAATAAAAATAAATATATTACACACAATAATCAACACATAAATACACATAAAGAGACACTTATATTTTGTTGTAAAACATTGAATGCATGCAGACCTCAGATGTTCCTCCCATCCATATACCTCACTTCTCATAATATCTCAGTAGTGGGTCACCCTCGAGTTGGGGCTATGACTCCAGTAGGGAAAATGTTCTCTCACAAGTCCCACTAAAGTCTAACTATTAACAAAATTAAACACAGGTTCTGATGCCAATTCCAACAATAGTTCCTATCTCATAGTCTCTCATTCCCCACATGCATATCCCACCCCAGGAAGTGTACCCCTTCTCTTCTCAATAGTCCTTCGATTCTCGCACTTCCCTTTCGAGGCTTCAGCAACAAGACGAACAAGAAGTCTCAGAGAATTGTAGTTCCTGGAACACAAGGCTACTATATAATTGTAGCATTCAACCAACGATTCTCTTGCCTAGAGAGAGAGAATGCTTGAAGGTTTGGCAACCTTCTTCTTCAACCAAAATCACACAGGTCTGACAATGTGCCTCTTCAAACCCAAGTCATCAAGGATTTATAGGGTTTCCAAACTCCATAGCTCCACTCTCCAACCCTCATAATCCAGATATAGAGAATCCCCTCTATGAATGATAATAATCCTTGAAATAATGATGGAAATTACACTAAATCCCCTCATTATATATGCATGTGTCTAAATTGACACTTGGAACATAAGAAAATAGCATGTTCCCTACTTGTAATTCGTTCCCTTCCCTTGGAAACTTAGGATAACATAATGTTATATGAATTTATGACTTAAGAATAACATTGTTTTATTCCTAGGCTTGTGTCCCTTGAATTATCCCCTTATCCTTAAACCATTATCCCCCTTTCCCTCTTGTGGAGTCATAACCCCCCATACTCTTTTGTCTGACTTGGTCTGCAGCAGTGGTGTATTTTATTAATAATATGAATGATTATGTATTGCAGTGATAGGCTCACTAGCCTTTTAGCATCTAGGCTCCCCCGCTTAATAATCACATAAGCACTATGGCCTATAATATCCTGGCTCACCAGCCTATAAACATATGTACATTTATAGTTGGGGTTCATCTCGGGGGTATTACATTCCCCTCCCCCTTATTTATGCACTTTCTTCAGTGCATTATATACAATGTACACTCAAAATTATTCAAAAACTCCATGTCTTTGTTATTGAAGCTCATTATACTTCTGGTGCTCTTCTTTCCAAGCACCAGATTCATGTCTTCATACTTCAACTGGAGGTATTTTGCACTATTTCACATAGATGTTTCTGGCAAGAATTAAACTCATCGTGGCATTCTTGAGATACCTCTTCCTTGTTGCACTCCCCTTTTTAGGCTCAGACATCCCTTCACTGCTACACAGTCCTTCAATGATACATCTTGCCAAGGATTTCACACAGAAGGAGAGGGCCAACTCATTAACGGACCCCCACTAAGGATCTACAATTGTAGGCTCCAGTGTCTCAACAATATTTGTTCTTTCCAAGCAGTCCAACTTCAATAACCACCATCTCATTTGTATCACACACATACAGTCATCATGAGATAATATCATAACAATTTCCTTTAGAAATTCAAATTATTTTATAAGGAAATTCAAATTTTCCCCATGTATGAGATTCCATCTCAAAATTTCTTGTTTGTTGAAGGAATAGGAATCGATGTTTATTATGGCTTTCAGCAGTGCCATATTTGAGACCATTTTTTTCTGCAGTAGTTCAATCTTGAATTCATCCAAACAAATTATTAGTATTTCATATACAATATGATTTTATTGTAATATTTACAAAATCTCATAAAGTGATCTTAGAATTGTTTACACCTAATAATTCAATCAGATCTAACAATCCATTTATTAGGTAGAATGAAATTATCATTCCCTGCATATGCATTTTCAGCAATCAAACTTTTATTTCATCTAGACATAATTATTTTCATTACTTTGTTCCCCTTATAGATATTTTCATGTAGTCATCCTTCATGTGATTACTTTAACCTAAAACTTCTTTTGTTGCAATATATAACAACTCCTCATGTGTTCTCAACATCATGAGTTAGTAATAATTACAACATTTTGGTTGTTAGCATATTCATTTTTATAGAATAAATATTTTATGCACACATTACCAAAAGGAATTTTGTAATGCCTTCAAGCTTACACAACTCAACCTTAGCATGCATGAGTGCAATCTACCACTTTTTCACTTTCATGATTATTCATGCATACTATTCAATGCACCTTTGCATCAACTTCAACATGCCCTATATGTAAGCCATGTATCTCACCATGGTGAATTGTAAAATATGGCCAATGCCTCGTCACATCATCCATACACCTCCTATTACCAGTTTAACCATTTGGATGCCTTCCTTTTCGACCCAAACACTACACCAAGAATATAATTATATGGTTTTCTTTAATTTTATAAAACATATTGTAGTCCAATCATTAATTATAAGTAGGAATTTCATTGGATACTTGTGTGGCATTATATCCTAACCAACCATGTCATGGTCTCACACATGACTAGCTTTACTGGCATTTATCTCTATAATAGGGTCATACTCCTTTCTTTCTGTGGTTATCAACCCATAACCAACAAAATCATGACATGTTATTATGTCACATGAATGCATTTAAAATCCAAACAATTTTTATAATTATCCCATGCCCCTAGCCTCTATCATCCCAAATGGAATATCATTATTTTTAATGCATTCAAACTATACAATAAAATCATTTTATAAAATAAATTATGGCTAAGGAAATTCTTACCTAATTCCCTTTAACAATAATGTAGCATAAATACATAAAATTCATACCTGCATAGTTGTCATTAAATGAATTTGATTTTACCTATTTAGTTGGTAATAGTAGGAGCTTCCCAACCTCCTTCACCAACTTATTAACCAACACTTCAACTTCCTATTTCTTCCTTCATATGGATGACTTCCATAGGAAAGAACATCATCAGTAGCACTTGCAGCCATGCAATAAAATCCCTCTTTCCTGGCACAACAACCATCATTAGAGACCTTCATATTCATATATATAACAATAGACTTACCTAGTCTTCAACCATGTTATACATATATAAAAAAATTGACATTCATTAATGTATATTTATATGAACTAATAATGCATCCTTAACATGCTTATAAATGCATGCACATTCCAATTTCATGTACTATGTATGGTTGTCCAATAGGCCATAAAATATTTGTTGCTATAACAATTTCAACAACAACTTCCTTCATGTATCACCTTCTTGTTGTTGTTCCTAACTGTACTCGAGTCTCATTGAATTCATGTATCCTCTTAAAAATCATTATGATTTATTTTTCTCTATCCTGAGCACCCTTTTCCAGCCAAACCACACTTGGCCACTTAACATTTTCAACCACATACTATGATGATATCAATCTTCAACATTCATCTGTTAACTCGATCCCTCTAACCCAACACATACATGACTAAATTACATATCCAACCATCCTCTCTTCTTGACCTTAGATATTCAACATCCCTTACTTTATTGGATCAAATTGATTCAGCTTTCCCTCTCTGAGCACTTCAACTCTCGTGGTTTCTTACACCATTCTCTTATCCTTTCCTAACCCATTTAGACATGAACTTAACTTTCATAGTCAATTTCTAGCATATTGTGATGCTACACAATGTCTTATTTTCTAGCTTCATAAATATTAACTAGAAGTAGTTAACATTACCTTTACTTGCCATCATAAAATTCATTGGTGCTTCTAGACTTCTAGAATATAACCAATGGCTCCTTCCCAATTGGCATGGACCCTCTCTAGGCTTTGTCTCTTTTTCCTTCCATGCCAAGTGTAGAACTATTCTTTTCTTCATGTTTCCTTATGGATTTGCCTTCCGATTATCCTCTCCATGCTTGAATTCCTTTGACTTGTCAACCCAATCTACTTTGGAAATGCACTCATTGCTAGCGGGAAAACCCCCCCTTTAACTACACCGGGGTTCAGAATGTAGGCAGATCGATTAATCGTCTCAAAGATAATTAATTCTCAATAATACCCCAAACATACCAAAATTGATATAAAGAAAGAAAAGAGAAGAGATCAGGCAACTCTACCTCTAATCCCACGTCTGGTGATGATCTCCTTACGCTTAGAAGTTCCACTGACTGGACGTCTCCTCCCAGGGATGACCTGCATCTAAAGATTGACAAACAAAGAACTACAAGAATGGTATTCCATATATAAGTTAGGGTTAGATGTTAGAATGCCAAGCATAAATCAATAAAAGTAATCAAGACACCATCATTTGGGACATGAAAATGTAATTCTTTTATTCATAACACGAATATTATACCTTTACAATCTAATCAACCATCGTTCCATGAACCTGGTCTGGGCTTCTCTTCACCATGCTTCAAATGCACCTTGTATGAACTTCTCCTCTAAACCTTCCGATCTCTTCTATGGAAGTGAATGGGTTAAATGGAGGAAGAAGGGGCTAATGAGGGAGTGTTGAGGCAATTTCTCACAAAAGGAAGCAATATCTTAGGTAAGGAGGGGAAGTGAAATCGGGCATAGTTTCATTGTTCTTACGATTAGATATGGATTGAGACCCCAACACCTCCTTTTATATGAAAAAAGGATGGTTATTTGGTTGGGTGACGGGCTATAGCAGGTGGATTAGTTTGGAAACTACCAATAGCCCGTCAATTTCAATGAATTCCTTGCAACTTTTTATTTTTTGCAACTTTTGCAAGGATATGTGGGTTGTAATGGTGCAACATTTGTATGTACATGAGTTGTAGTGATGCAGAAAGAATATGTATGCAGGTAGTAATGGTGCAAGGTACGTACATCTTCTAAAAAATGGTTTTTTAAGAAGAGCTACTCAACAGTGCTTTGGAAAAATATGAAAGTAAGAGGGCCAAGGGCATGTATGCATGAATAGAGAAATTTAGGACATAAAATATGCCCCCTAATGTGTGAGGTCAAAAGAGAAACCGATGGCCGAAATACATTACAATATCTTCACCAATGTACAAAATCTTGTGATCCTCGGACCAGAGTTCGGGATGTGCCATCTACAAAACAACAATTGTCTCTTCGAGGCGGGAATACCCATGCTCAGGATCAAATAAATCATGGTTGTCAATCAAATACACTACATATCCATGTCATATAACTATACAAAGTGTACCCGCGAGAAATACACAGCGGATCTACATCTCAAAATCAAAGATATATAAATATAGTATCCATCTTCAAGAAGCCAATGACGCATGATGGCTAGAGATGAGGTCCTCATAGCGCGAGCAACAACTTAAAGATATTAAAAAATAAGGTAGGATTATAATGGGAGTGCATAACTCACTAGCCTGTGGTCTTTGATGGCTTGTCGAGAAAAGACATGAGGATCTCGATGATCAGGTAGAGAAATTCATTGATTTTGAATCAAGACTTGACTGGACTCTCGGGATGGTCGAGTCATGAGGTTAAGAGACAAATTGGAGAAAGGCCGACTCAAGTTGGGTGAAAATTCCCTTGGACAAAAGCACAAAATATGATCAAACTCAAGCAACATGACATTGGCATAAGTTCACTATGCAGGAGGCAACACAAAATCTCCATGTGTTTCGAAGAGTAACCAAACAGAGGAGAACACAACTCTATGTAGCAAGAACAACTCCCTAAGGTCATACCATATCCCAATTCTTGACAAACAAATGAAAGTATGTGATTTTTCCAAGGGCGACTCTTTGCGCTGCCGAAAAAAGAATACAAATTTCTCATCCCCTCTTTTTGGGATATTTGATTTTTTTGTCTTTTTCAATTTTTTAAAGAGATTGAAAAAGAATAAAATAATGCTACATTACAAAGGAGGAACGAATGTTGCAAACAAGCATACTAGTTCCAAGTGCAAGGAACATACTAATGCTCAGGGAAAGAAGTCAAGTGCAAGAAAAGGATGCTAGGGGAAAATTCCTCCACGGGTCAAGGTGTCAGGTCGCAGAGGCAAAAAGTGCTACAAGGCTTGTGTATAAGGCATGCTTCAAAGGTTCTGTTGAGAGCAACATGGAGCCGACATTAGGCCAAAGACGTAGAAATGAAAATGTGATTAGAAAGACACAATGGAACCCCCTTCAATGTAATTTTAAGGAGCCCAAAGAAGGTAAGATCGATAGTTTTTTCATGTTTAGAGAGTCTGAAAAAACTTAAAAGAAGACTCCAAGGAGTACCTTTTTCAGAGATAGTCTACTCGGTTCGAAAAAGGGGTAAACTTGCACTGAAAAGACATCTATTCAAAACCATTTTAATGAGTGTGACAAAGACAATATCACTCAACAATATTTTCAATTTTAAGGAGTCTAAAAAGAGCTTAACTATGGACTCACTGTCTTTTTTTGAGTTTATTTTCCTTAGCCTGAAAAAGTATAAAAGTTACTGAGGAGAACTCTCCTAGTGAGACGAATCTCCCGAGGCATACATTTGTTTGCTATAATATACAAGCTGGAAAAAGGGGTAAACTCATGCCAATTGATGTTCTTCTGGACCAATTTAATGAGTGTGAAGGAACAAGGTCACTTGACGATCTTTTCAATTTTAGGGAGTTTGAAAAGAGCTTAACTATGGACTCCATCGAGGTTCCTCTTTTGTAAGTAATCTCCAAGGCCCAAAAAAGGTGATAAACCAAAACCAAGGAGAATGTTCCTTTTTTGAAGATTTAGTCCCTCAGGACCGAAAAAGGGTTAAACTTACGCTTGAGAATACTCTTCTAGTGAACCAAAGTTCCTAGAGCATACTTTTATTGATGAAATTGACCGTCCGGACCGAAAAATGGGTAAATTACCGCCGAATAGACGTGCCTTCAAATTTGAATTTGGCGAGCGTGAAGGGAAACAAGATCGCTCGAGAATATTTCATGTTTAGAGAGCCTGCAAAAGACTTAAAGAAGACTCCAGGGGGCTACTTTTCTCAGTTAATCCAGACAAGATCGAAAAGAATAAATGTAGTCTCGTAAGATGTTTTTTTCTGATTTTAAAGAGAGCTTGAAAGACAACAAAGTGTGCTCATTTGGGAGTCCCAAAGGTGAGGCAAAGAATGATGGTGCATCAAACGAATGAGGCTCAATATCATAATCATGACAGGACTAACAAGGACTCCTAAGCCTATAGTCATTATAGACAACATGGATGCCAAAATGCAACAAGGATCTACCTAGGGAATCCATGTAAAGGTAGGCTCTACCACCTAATTACGACACTTCTAGAGAAGCAATGAAGGTTCTATGTTGCACTTCGATGGGGTTGATCCTATGGAAAAGTAAAAAAGACAACGAGATGCAGAAAGTGGAGGTGAAATCCTAACTTATATGCGAAAAGTTGGAAAAAATGACTTTTACCAAAGGATACCAAAAAGTGACCCATCCTGAAAAGGTTACCAAACCAAAAATAAAAAGTGTACCACAACATCCAATAAGGAACTCATAATCAGAACCAAATGATTTCTAATCCAGGAAAAGTGACAAAGGGGGTCAAAAAAATGGCAAAAAGGGACAAAAAAGTCTATAAATAGAAGTTGATAGCTCATTTTCACCATTGCATTTTGAAAATTGACCAAAAGGAGAAAAATCCCCTTTTCTAACGAAGTTGATTCTGGGAGATTTAGTGGACGATACAAACTTCCACTTGGACCAAGTAAGTACAAATGCATCCCTCTTGCATTTCAATTCCTTAATTATGCATTTATTTTTGTTTTTGAGGGGGTGAGCTCTCCTAAAAAGAGCGGCCCTGCGTGTACACAAGATTTCCAAGGACAACCCACGTATGTACTTAGGAAGAAAACACTTTGCCCACGTACATACGTGACTGAGGCCAAAACAACCCGCATACACCCACAAAAGCCTGGAATTTTTTTTTTTTAAAGTAAGAGCTAACTCCCTTTAATATGACATGAACAGGATGTATGTCCACTGGAGGGAGAGGGAACATGAGGATATAGATTTCTTGGTCGAAGGGGACTATGTAGCCATCGTCGCACTGAAACAGTGTGGGCTATGAAAGTTTTTGTAGTGTCCTTTCATGAGGGAAAAACCTAGACTACTGAACACCCTAGTTGATTACTGACATTTGGATGCAGAGGCATTCATGATAGAGGGACAATCGTTGAATCCAACGACTGAGGATTTATACTTTCTAACTGACCTCTTGAGGAGAGGGGAACCAGTCAATCTGCAGACATTTCCCCTTGGTAATTTTAACATTGAGGACTACATTCGGATGTACTATGAGGCCGACACTGAGAAGGTAGGTTCTCAGGTGCCAATTCACAAGATCACGAGTCTTTCTTTGCGAGTGATCTTGCTATTGATTGGACGGATCACTAGATCCACGACCCTTCACCAGGCTTCACGGGTGAATATGCATTGTGTTATTAAGTTCCATGAGGCACATATCTTTGACTGGAGTACGACCATGCTCACATGCATGAAGAGACAACTAACAGATTATCGAGAACACAACAACAAGAACTTTCGGTTTGGTACTATTCTATGCTTGTTATTCTTCTTCGAGAGTACCTAGTCTTTGTCCTAGAGAGACTGTGCGGGGGCATGTGGCCTCCTTCCCTACATTATGCATATGGGCAGCATTGTTTCCACGACATGGGAGAAGGAGGACCATAGAGGCCTTCAATGACACATTTTTTGACCGGTGGGCATGACATATTATGGCGATTGAGGACTACCCCTACCCCAGAATCAACTTTTCCAGGTATCCGGACATGCCCATGTCTCCCAAAGAGAAGCAAGGAGACATAGGTAACTGGTTTTTAATGTTATTTAATTTTTAATTGTTTTATATATATATCATTTTTATGTGTGTATTAGAGTACTGACTTTCATGTATCTGTTATGTACAGATGTGGGACCAGTGCACCCAATAGACTTCGCGAGGACTTGGCGACGTCCTCGACTAGAGGCCGAACCAATAGCCGCAGGGGGCCTCTAACCAGAGAGGCTGAGAGAGTTTTGAGATGGGTGGAGCGCAACCTCAATGCACTCACTCGCACAGTACCCATGGTCGAGATTGAGGATCTACTGCCTTCCATGAAACCTCATGTAGTTGGGGTGCCATGGACATGGGTCCAGCTTTTCTAGTGTTTATCCAACATCGTCATTCATTATGGAAGGGCCAATAGGCCCCGAGCTTAGATAGGCTAGACTTTATATGTGCCTAGGGCACCATTATATATATATATATATATTAGGGCATAATCCCATCGATGTATACTAGACCTTATTTTTTAGGTGTTCGCACCCACCTATGTACTCGTCACACTTTTGATATATATATACATCTTGTTTGTCTTATGGATCAATTTTTTTACAAATGTATGTACATGAGTATGTGTGTGCTTCTATTTCTATGTGTGTGCAACATGCCAATCTAATACTTGATTAGCTAGAGTATCTGTCATATGATTAAATCTCCTAGGAACATGGATATACATAATGTAATCAAAGTAATGTTCTAAGATACATACCCTAAGGAAATGTTGGTGCAAAGTAGGATCATAAACGTTGTAAATCCATTTAATTGGGACACAACCAGCTGAGCATCTAAGTAGACCTAGAGGTGAGAAATGCCTTGCGACAAGGCATCACAGAGCAACTCTATCACTGCCTTGTACTCAGTGACATTGTTTGTAGCGTCACCTAGAAAAATACCTATGGAAGATAGAAACTGGACTCCAGGTGTGAAAATCACCCAAGCCACGGAAGCAAGCCTCCGAGTGTGTCAGCTAACACCACCTGTGAACCCAAAAAACACCTCCGATTCACTTGAAATCTACCATAGTGAAAAAGAAGACATAAATAACTACACGTACACAAAAAAAAAAGACAAACAATTGTATAAGAACTATACATATGTACAAGAAGTCACCTAGGTGACCAACCTAAGAGTAATACTTCTTGAGGTAGATCCCATTTCTAGGCTTCGCTAAGGCATTTCTGTAACATCCCCAGCCACCAACAGGACGGGAAATGCCACTACTCATATGCTTTACTTAGATCTAATGCCAAATTGAAATGTCCCTAGCCACTAACATGCTGGGAAACGTCACTCTTATAGCTCTGCTACATTACTCTGATATGTGACAGCTCCAGCTTTAACTACTGGCCATGCCACACATAGATACTTGCGGAAAAACATACACATCCATATGAACATAGAATGTCTATTCTCTCTCTCTATATATATAACATATTAATGCGAAAGTAACAGTAAGCCTATACATGCAACATATACAACATACACAAGCAATACTCATCAATTACAACATATGTACCATTACACAACATGTAAATGAACATACAAGTGGTACTTATCTTTTATTAGAAGACCACCAACTGTGTGCAGACCTTCTATGAACCTCCTAGCCTTATACCACTCTTCTCATCATGCTCAACAGTGGGTAACCCCCGAGCTAGGACTAAGATCCACCCAGGGAAAGGGAATTCTAGACTAGGCTGAGGTTACAGGAACACTGCATAGTGCAACTGGAAGGATTCTCTCCAGGAGACTTCTTACGCCCACTACTCATAGACTCTCATTCCCCACATGCATGTTCCACCCAGGAGTATACACCTTCACTGTCACATAGTCCATTGACTACTTCACCTCCCTCTCAGGGTCTCAACAACAGGCCAGATCAGGAATTCTCATAGCTTTGTAGCTAGTGTTGGACTCTCTCTGGGAGAAAACCACTTCCCATCAAACTCTCTCACCTAGAGAGAGCTTCTCACATGCCTAAAAACCTACCTCTTCTACCATGGGCATAACAACCCACTTCTTCAACGAATTTTGACTAAGTTCTAGTAAGGTATGGGTGACAACAACGATAATTGGTCAAAACAACTCAGGAAAACAAAAGGCAGTGACCCAAATGGTCCAGGTATGAACTCGACTCTGCAAGAGAGGATATGTTGGGTTCAAGGACTCACACAGGTCAACTTCATGGTTCTGGTTTTCATAGGTGCGTGGTTATGCAAATGTCAAAACGCAAAGGCCAGTTAGAATTCACGGGAATCCGGAACGGCAAGAAAACTCAGGTGGAGGATGTAAGAATGACCAATGAACCCCCCCATGGAGAATGGCTAGCGAATCCCCAACACGAGCTGACTCTTCATATTTAACTGCATGCACCCAGGTCGACACCCGTCTTCCTAGAGTTGCATGCATTCCACTTGGCATACGTTCCTTTTTCCAGGAACTTAGGACAACACTAATCAATTGTCCACCTTAGCCTTTAGGAGATAATAATACATTATTATCCCCTTTAGAGGTAATCCCCCTAACTTATCCCCTAGTCTCACACACTTAGCCTCCTCCCTTACCTAACCTTGTGGAAGCTTAGTACCCCATCACTCTTTCTTCGTGGTCGGTCTACACGCAACGATGTTTATATTTTTATTAATGATTTTTCATAATTACATATACAAAACAGGCTCTTGGCCTTAGCATCCTAGGCTCTCTAGCCTAATAAACACATAAGCCCACCAAATTATATAAACTTGGCTCACCATCCTATAAACATAACTACAATTCATAATATAACTGGGGCACGTCCTTGGAGTATTACAATCCCCTCCCCTTATTTTTTCACTGTCCTCAGTGCAACTCTTTACACAACATCAACAATATTTCCCAAAATCTTCAAAAAGATGTGGGTATTCTGCCCGCATAACATCTTCATGCTTCCATGTCACATCCTCAAGACTATACCTGGTCCACTAGACCTTTACAAGCCCTATGGCTCGATTCTGGAGTTGTTTTCTCTTTCAGGTCCAATATGCACACATGATGCACTTGCAAGACGCCTTCTTGCTCCACCTGAATCACATTCCAATCAATAACATGATTAGAATCAGGTAAAATTTCTTAAGCAATGAAACATGAAACACATTATGTATAGTCATGGATGCATGTAATGCAAGCATATATGCAATGCATATATATGTATATACAGGCAATTCTAATAACATTATAACCTGTATACAAGATACACAACATACAATAAATAGAGAATTGCTACTTATCTTTTGATTGAGAATACCTTACATATCAACATGGTCTAGACCAAGGTACCAAACCTCAGCAACACTCCAACCAACAGTATCTCCTTCCCCACATGCCTGTCTTACCCCGGGATTGTACACCTTCACTCTCACACACTCCATCGGCTGCTACACCTCCCTTTCCTTGGGCTTCAACAATAGGCCAAATCAGGAAGTCTCAGAGCACTGTGGCTCCCGAAGTTCCAACTACCCTCAGAGATTTCCAATCAGCATCTTCCCCGAGCTACTATTTGTAGTCAACATTCTGACTTTAATCAACATCATCTCATCTGCATCACCCACATGCAATTATCATGAAAAACCATAATAGAATTCATTTAGGAACTCCAACTTAGTTCAAAAAGGAATTTAACTTTTCCCCAAAACATGAAATTCCATTTCATAATTCTTCTTGGTTGTTGCCATATTAAGATTGCAACCTTCCTTGTGGTTTTCCACAAGCACCAAACTGCATACCATTTTTCTGCAAGGCTTCATCTTGCATACTACCAACAATTGTTAGCATTTCATGTACATCATAATTCAATTGCAATATGTACAGAGCCATATGCAGTGAATTTAGAATTGTTTGCATCTAGCAATTCAATCATAATTACCAAACAATTTAATAAAATAGAATGACTTGCCATTCTATGCATATGAATGTTCACAATAATATCTGTAAGTTCATTACTTCTTTTTCTGAACACGTAAATTTCATGTCGTCAATGCTCATGTGACTACTTGACTTGCAACTTTCCTGTTGCATTGTCTAACACCTCCCTGAAATGTCCTCAACTTCATGAGTTAACAACATTTCAGCTGTTAGTAACAATTATTTCCATGCAATAATAAAACATATTCAACCATTGCATTTAGTATACAATTCTATCACTTACTATGCATCAGTGCAATTCTCAATGCATACTTATTCAATGCACCTTGCATTGAATTACATAATGCTCTTTATCTCAGTCATGTATCTCACCATCCATAAGTTGGAATTCTGGTCAATGTGTTGACACATTCTCCACACACTTCCTATTGTCTTCCCAATTAATTGGATGCCTTCCTTTTCGACCCAAACACTACACCAAGAACATAATTCTGTGGTGTTAATTAGTGTTAGAAAAAAGGTTGCAGTCCAAATTTTATTTAAAGGTAGGAATCTTTTAGTACTTGTGTGGCTCATAGCCTTTCCATATCCATACCTTTCCATATCCAACCATGTCATGGTCTCATACATGGCTAGCTTACTAACATTCCTTCCTATAACAAGTTCTTATCTTTTAATTCTTTGGTTATTACGCCATAACCAAATTAACATGGAATTCTACTATGTCAGTGTTTGCATTAAGAAGCTAAAAAGCTTCGAATTAATACAGGTCTCTAGTTTTTACCACATCCACTAGTATGCACTCAATAAAATAATCATGTGATCTTATAAAATAACTATAGTTGAGGAAATTCTTACCTAAATTTCATTTCAACAATTATGCAAAAAGAGTAATAAAAACTCATACCTGCATGACTACCATTAATAAATTTTATACTATCTGAATGTTTGATGGAAGTAGAATATTTCATGCTTCTTTTATCAAACTTATAACCAACACTTCGACTCTCTGTTGCTTCCCTCCTTATGAAACAACATCACCAACAACACTTGCAAACATGCAAGCATTATTTCCTTTGGCTGACCCAACAAGCCATAACATACTTGCTACCACAAAAATTGTAGCAACTTCTTTCCCATGTACAACTTTTCCTTGCTGATCCCTGAAGTCTTCAATTCTTCCTGGATTCCTGGATCTTCTTGTGCTATCATTGTAGTCACTGTACATGACTATTTTTGTCTTGAGCACTTTCTACCCAAATCACTCTTGGTTTCCTTTGCATTTATAGTCCCAAACTAAGTTGATATTAACCTTCAACTTTCGTTAATTTCTTGGGTCCAACTATCCCAATCTCGTACTTGGATGAATCAAATTCCACACCAAGTTGTTTTATAGACTCTGGATTCTTCAATATACAGTTATTCTTTAGGACTGAACTTCTTCAACCCTTTCTTGACGGAATACTTTAGTACTTGAGGTTTTCTTGTACTCTTCGCTTCTCTTTTGCTAGCTGCATAGGATTAACTGAAAGTCCTTCTTTTACCTTACCATCATAGATTAAGTGATACCTCCAAACTCTTGGGTTGACACTCATGGCTCTATGTCACTTAATATGGATTCTTGTTAGGCACCATCTCCTCTGCATTCAAAACCATGCATAGAACCATTTTCTTCTTCCCATTTACTTATTGATTTCACTTTAGAAGTCACTTCACTTTTAAATTGTTCTTGACTTGATATATCCATGATCTTATGGAAATATCTTCACACCCTTGGAGTGCATCAAAAATCCTCTACTATTATAGATTTCCTTCCTGGATTGTTGACATGCATTCCTATTAGCTTGATATCTATCTCATGATTTCTTCTTCCATTATCTTAGGATATTCATGGAATTGACTCCATCCAGGAGTTTTTCCTTGTCTACTTTGCATATTTTCCATACATATTATGTTGATATTAATTTTTAGAATTCCATTATTATTTGGATTCCTCTAATTCAGCTCATGCATATTCAACTTCTGTCATGCCATATTTGATGACTTCATGCCATGCTTCCACTACGCATTATGATAGAAATAATGGAGGTGCTACCTCCAATATGTAGGGATGATACTTGGAGATGTCACATCTTATCTCCAAACTCTTTAATATTCCATAAAACCTTCCTTCCTTATTCCCATTATTTGCATCTCCATACGAACTTATGGTTCATCCATTATCATGTATTGGAGATGGATTTCTCCACATAGAATTCACATTTGATGTGCAAATATTGTCACTTGAACTGCCTTCTCCAAACAATAATTCCATTTAGGGTTTCCATGTTGCTTATCGAACCCAACATCTAATCCAATGACTTCTGAAAAATCTCAGATGTAGAATAAATAATTTTCCCTGACCTTCTTCCTTCTTTATTCTATCTGAAGACATATCTAGCACCTTTTTTGTTTTAATGTAACCATTACATATAGAATCCTGTTTCTGAGACCTTTCCAATCATGGCTTCCTTGCTCAATTGTGAGCCTTGAGCAGAAGATATAATCCTATAAAAACTTGTGCTTCCTCTCTTATGAACTTCTTGTGCAATGATCTCTTTTCTCGGAGCTAATGGCTCTTAGATATTTGTTGGACCCTATCATAAAGTTCCCAAGTCTTCAGTACCTCCCTGATGTAGGTCTGAACCAAATGAAACCCATAGGCTTCCTTCCTAACCCCTTTTTCCTTTCTTTACCACAATTTTCGGGCACTAGTCCCTTTCTCTTAGTCCCCAACCCACGCAACCATGGGTCGTGACCAAGCGCTAGATCAATATGTTCTTACTCGGGCCTTTGAATTCAAAATATTTCCAAGCATCACACAACAATCTCTTGGAGTTCAGATTACTAGACTCGCGAAGTAGGGTGGATCAACAGTCCAAGACTACCCAATGTCAAATGGATGACACCCACTGTGGAACTTCAAGCATGTGAGCTCTAGGAATTCGGAGCTTTGGAGCTTTGGGACTTCGGAGGATTTCACATCCGCACACCCCCAACGCCCCGAACCATTAATTTCTGAACACTTCCATGTCACCTTTGGTGACATTATTACGTCTCATCACTTCGACATTGTGAAAATTTTGAAAGTTCTTTCTTTCATTTCCTTAAGAACCAATCTTCCAGAGTGTCAAGTCTCTGGACTTCACAACTAGCACCACATGTCCACTGGGACCCATCGTTACACACAAAACTTAAGGCCCTTCAAATTACAGAGGCATGCATCCATGGTTTGGAGTAACCCGCCTTTCATCCCGCAATTCCTCTGACACTGACACGTAACCCCCCAGGAAAACTATGGTTTGGATTGCGGGACCACCCTGAGAAATTAATTCCAGTACAAATTGGGTCCCCGCAATTCCTCCTGATCGTCGATATGGATGTATCATGATCAACGCTAGTGTGGGCCCACTGACCTTTAACTATGTTATTCAACCTTAGGGCCCACATAGTACAGATGTAAACATTCTAGGTGGGTGCACGTGGCAGGTATAGGAAAGGTCCACATGACCTCTAGGTGACGTCATCATGACTCACCACTTCGGCTCTTCGGGCTTCAGAGCTTCAGACTTCATGAGTTTCAACTCTTCTACACTCACTTTTTCTTGGATCGCTTTCCCCCGAAGTTCATGATCTATCGACGTGTGTCCTCCTTCACAATCAATGGCTATGAGTGACTTCGACACTTCAAGACTTTGGGAGTTTCAAACTCACTCCACACTTGAAATCTTTCGAAGTGACTTTCCCCAAAGTCTCAGATCTGTTGACACGTACCCTTCTGGAGACCAACGGACAGGATCTACATCAGCTATTTCAGTTTTCTCTTCAATCACAGAACTTTTGAAGTGCTCTCGCTCTAGAGTTGTGGATCTCATGCCACCTGTCAACCTGGATTAGATGACTATCAATCCATCGCACTCAGATATGATGGCTTGGGATCTGTTTCCTCCTCAGTGCTCTCATTTTCTTTCCTAGACATGGATCTAACAATCTAGACTCCTTCCAACAATAGATCTGATGACTGTTGTCGCTCCTCCTCTTGAGATTCATTTCTCGAACCCCTTTCTCCTTAGAGGGTTTCTTCGACACTTAGTCGACTTTCGGATTTGTGCACTCTTTGCTACATATCTTCACGTCCCTTCACGCGAAAACTCAATATATTTATCTCGAGTTTTTTGAGTCAAAGACTCTGTCGACACAATCCTTGCACCCAGGGACACTATGAACCTCAAATTTTGTCCCTTTCGACAACAATTCACTCTGAAATATTTGTCTCGTTAACCACTAACATGGCCCATCCAGGCTTAGTGTCGAAACCATGGCTATGATACAAAATTGTAACATCCTCAGCCACCAACAGGTCAGGAAATGCCACTACTTAGATGCTTTACTTAGCTCTAATACCAAATTGTAATGTCCCCAACCACCAATAGGCCGGGAAACGTCACTCCTGCAGCTATGTTGCGCTACTCTAATATGTGACAACGCTAACCTTAACTACTGGCTATGCCACACATAGATACTTATGGAAAAACATAAACATCCATATGAACATAGAATGTTTATTCTACACACACACACACACACACACACATATATATATATTAATATATAACATATTAATGCAGAAGTAACAATAAGCCTACACATGCAGCATATACAACATACACAGGAAATACTCATTAATTACAACATATGTACCATTACACAGCATGTAAATAAACATAAAAGCGATGATTATATTTTATTAGAAGACCACAACTGTGTGCAGACCTTCCATGAACCTCCCAAACTTAGACCACGCTACTCATCACGCTCAGCAGTGGGTCACCCCCGAGCTGGGACTAAGCTCCACCCAAGGTAAGGGAATCCTAGACTAGGCTGAGGTTACAGGAACATTACACAGTGCAACCAGAAGAATTCTCTCCAAGAGCCTTCTTATGCGCACTACTCATGGACTCTCATTCCCCACATGCATGTTCCAGCTGGGAGTATACACCTTCATTGTCACACAGTCCATTGGCCGCTTCACCTCCCTCTCAGGGTCTCGACAACAGGTCGGATCAAGAATTATCAGAGCTCCGTAGTTGGTGATGGACTCTCTCTAGGAGAAAACCACTTCCCAACAAACTCTCTCACCTGGAGAGAGATTCTCACAAGCCTAAAAACTTGCCTCTTCTACCACAGTCCTGACAACCCGCTTCTTCAGCCACTTTCGACTCAGTTCCGGGAAGGTGTGGGTGATAACAACAGTAACTGGTCAAAACAACTCAGGAAAACATAAGGCAACGATCCAAACGGTCTAGGTATGAGCTCGACTCTACAAGAGAGGATATGTTGGGTTCAAGGACTCACACAGGTCGACTTCATGGTTCTGGTTTTTAGAGGTGCATGGTTATGTAGAGGTCAAAACGCAGAGGCCAAACGGAATTCATGGGAATCCATAATGGAAAGCAAACTCAGGCGGAGGATGGAAGAATGGCCAATGAACCCCCCCATGGAGAATGGCTAGTGAACCCCCAACATGAGATGACTCTTCAGCTTTAACTAAATGTGCCCAGGTTGACACCTGTCATACTGGAGCTACATGCATTCTACTTGGCATACATTCCTTTTTTCAGGAACTTAGGACAATACTGATCAATTGTCCACCTTAGCCTTTAGGAAATAATAATAAATTATTATCCCCTTTAGAGGTAAGCCCCCTAGCTTAGCCCCTAGGCCCACACACTTAGCCTCATCCCTTACCCAACCTTGTGGAAGCTTAGTCCCCCATCACTCTTTCTTCGTGGTCGGTATACACACAATGATGTTTAAATTTTTATTAATGATTTTTCATAATTACATATACAAAACATGCTCTTGGCCTTAACATCCTAGGCTCTTTGGCCTAATAAACACATAAGATCACCAACTTATATACACTTTTCTCACTAGCCTATAAACATAATTACAATTCATAATATAACCGGGGCACATCCTTGGGGTATTACAATCTCCTTGAAAGTCAATCATACGGTATGTGCCCATCTTCAAGACCTCTTTCACAATGAACGGTCTAAACCACATGGGTTTGAACTTGCCTTCCCCCAGGGGATATTTGTCTTGATCATAAACTGGGACAAGATTGCCTTCAGAGAAAATCTGAGGACAAATGGACAGATCGTACTGACACTTGACTCATTTCTTATGAGCCTCATTGACCGAGGATGCATCACGACGCTGCTCATCAAGTTTCTCAACATATAATAGGTGTTCCTCAAGAAGTGAAGTTTCTGGAAGTAATTACACTTCCAACTTTAAAGACAGGATTTGGCACTGAATAGGCAATACTACTTCTAGCCCGTATACGAGTTGAAAATGTGAGAAATTGGTGGCAGTATTCACAGACGTTCGATAGGCCCACAATGTCGAGTATAATATCAAATGCCAATTTGACTTGGCAGAATTGATCGTTCACTAAAGAATAGTCTTGAGAGACTTATTCATAGATTCAACCTAACCATTCGTTTATGGGTAATAAGGTAACGAATGTTCTTGCCTCAACCCAAGCTTTGATGTTAACTCAAACATCAATTTATTTTGGAAGTGACTACCATGGTCAATGACAATCGCCTTCGGTATGCTGAACCTTTCTACTCTCTGGTTAAAAATGAAAATATTCGTTGTTTCTCCATCATTGTTGAACATTGGAATAGCCTCGACCCAATTTGTGAAGTAGTCTACCACTATGATGATGTAATGATGCCCCCTGGATGAAGATGGGTGACATGTAGTGAATTCAATCCCCCACTTGGTGAAAGGACCAACAACAATGACAAGAAACATGGGAGAAGGATTTGTCTGCATCTTCCGAGAGAAGATCTAACACAAATGACACTTCTTGACTGCCTCAATGCAATCCTTGATTAACGAGGGCCAGAAGTAACCGACACATAGAATCTTTTGGGATGTTTCCAACCCAAAAAAATGACCCCACATTCTCCAGTGTGGCATTCATTCAAAATGAGCTCTTCTTCTTCTTGGATAGGGCACCGACAAAGAATTCAATCTATACCTAGACGATACAAAGTGTCATCAAGTATGAGATAGTTTTGTGCCTGATGGCGAATTCCTCGACACTCTTCACAGGAAGAAGAAGTGGGGAACTTCAAAGTCTAGAGATAGACAAGTATATCTCCATACCAGGGGTCTGAATATGCAAATAGAAAAAGATATCCTTTGATAGGAGACTCATCAAGCATGATATCACTAGACTCGATCAGAAGTTCTGAAATAAGTTCGACAAATACCAATGATTTTTTCAATTTCATGGAAATAAAATCCAAGTCAAATTCTTGGAGGATTACAATCCATCTACTGATATTTTTTCCAATGACTCATCGTGTTAACACATATTGGAAAGGGTTCACAATGACAATGACATTTTTCTTGCAAAGCAAAATGTAATGATGGAACCACTGGACAACATGCACCGCTGCCAAAGAAATCCTCTCAACGTGGGAATAATTGAGTTCCGACCCAACCAAGCCTCAGCTAAGGTAATAAATAGCATGCTCCTGGAGCAGATCATCCTCTTGAACTAAGACCATGTCGATGGTCGACTATGTAGAAGAAAATTACAACAGAAAATATTTGTTATAATCGAGAGGTCGAAGAAGAGGGGCAGACGTAAAGGTGCATTTCAACACTTCTAGAGAGCGTTGAGTGGATCTGTCCCAATAGAACGAGACTCCATTTCTTAAGAGATGTATAAACCCTTTAGTGATCTTGGCATAATTCATGAAAAAATTCCAAAGAAAGTTCGCTTTCCTCTGTAAGATCTGAATCTGGGGTATTGTGCACGGGGGAGGTAATTGAACTATCTCCTCAACCTTGACAGGATCAACCATGATCCCTGTTGTCGAAACAATAAAATCTAAAATACGACCTGATGTCACATAAAAATGACACTTGTTAGGATTCAAGGAAATATGATAATAGCGACGTCGTTCCAAGATTAGTCAAAGGTGTGCGAGATGATCAGATCTCTTGAGACATCATGATGCTAGATCATCAAGATATGCCTCGACTATATGTCTAAGGTCATGAAAAGAAAACGACATGGCCCATTCAAAGGTGGCTCCAGTGTTCTTCAGGCCAAAAGGCATCTTACGATATGCGAACATGCCCCAAGGAAAAATAAAAGTTGTTTTATGTTGGTCTTCAGGTTTGATCTGAATCTGGTTATATCCCGAAAAACCATCCATGAATGAAAATACCTTGCAACCTGTGCATTCATCGACAATCTGATCAATGAATGGGGTGAGAAAATTATCTTTCAAACATGCCTTGTTCAAGTCACAGAAGTCCATGCACATGCGAATCATACCCTGCTTCTTGTTAACTGTAATGGGGTTTGACACCCATTTTGTCAACTATACGGGGTAGATAAAAGCGACTTTGAGCAGTTTTTCTACTTCATCCTTAATTATTGTCGCTTTTCAAGGATTCACCAGATGAATCTTTTGCCAGACCAGCTTGGCATCAGGATAAGTCATTATTTCATGCTTGACAATTTTTGGGTCAATGCCTAGCATTTCCTCGTAAGACCAAGAAAAAACATCGTGGAATTCCTTAAATAAATTTGTATAAATTCAAATCTCTTTGGGGGAGCAGGTTGCTCCAATGAAAACATTCTCCACAATGCCAGGGGTTTTGAATATATCTATGGGAATCATTTCAGCGATACTCACCATGTTACCCTCATCATAAACTGCGTGCATAGCCAGAGGATTTATAGGACAAGCATTATCTCCATTCACGGTTGAAACAAATTCATCGACCTATATTCTCCTTAGATTGGGAAGGAAGTACGATCTATGATGAAGATCATCCCAAGGTCTATCTGGACCAGTCAATGCCTCAAGAATCACCTTATCAGAGGGAAAGACCAGGTCTAAAGGATCTATAGTAGAAAGGGAACCTTGAGCACAAATAGGCTCAAGAACTGGATCTAACTCTTGTGCAGGAGTCAGATCGAGGTCGACCAAATCTTGTTGAACAATACTTTATGCAACCTCAACCAAGGACAAGGGAATGGCCATGATAGGATTCCCCATCCTTTCCATCGAATCCGATGGGGAAGGAAGAGTCCATGGATCGTGAAAGTAATTCATTCAAAACAATGATACTTGAAATATTTCAGCCCTAGGCTGGTTGGGGAAAACTAATATAAGCTTGACATCACCGAAAGGTGGTGGGTAATCGAAAGTACCCATCAATGATGGACACAAACCAACCCCTAATTTGATGATGTCGGGCTGAGGATTATCAATCATCAGGACCGTGGAATCCCTCAATGAAGGGTCAAGATGAGAAAAGGACAACTGGTCAATGGTCACAATCCGACCCTCATGTGAAAACAGCAAGAGACGAAAAATTGTAGAAACCACTACATGCATTGCATAAGTCCAACTCCTCCCTAACAAAAGGTTGTATTCGAGAGGCGCATTGACCACTTCAACTTCAACGCACATGGTCTTTCATCCTAACTACACAGGGAAAGAAGGAATGATTCCATGTGTTATGAATGACCGACCGTCGAATGTCGTAAGAAATGTAAGCGACATAGACAAATTGGGCTAGCCAATGGCCTTCCAACATGCCAATGACATCACACAAGTCGAGGCGCCGTCATCAACCACCATACATAAAATGTTCCTAGTAAATGATTTCATGGTGTAAGTCACTACTATATGAAACACAACATGGTAAGGAAGACGAGGTTTCAATTCATTTGGATCAAGAACGATCGCTCTCAGGTTACAAGTATTTTCTGATCCCAAGGTGGATAACAGATCATTTCTTTGCAAATGGAAACTTTGGAGTACTTCCAAAGTAGACATCACACAAGGGGTTTGTGCCAAATCTTCCACAACGGAGTAGGTCTGGGCAACCCTCACATTTAGATTATGAGAAGCTTTCTTGAATGCACCTTTCAGGATGTGTGTCATTGTTTCTCCTGCCATATCCTCAATCTGGAGAGGAACCAATGGGTTTGTGGCTTATTTTCCCTTTTCGACAGATTCCGACATTCTGTAATCTCAGGCCCTGGTCGCTATATGAGCCTCAACTTTCATCATGTAAACATTTGCAGCCAGGTTATTACTGGTAGACGCAATGGGTCTCTGACTTCCCCCTTCTGCACTCAAGGATGTTGAATCTTGAGTCAGGTTTTTCCCATGTGGAAATGGATATGTCAACACAATAGGTTCTTGTTGCGGCAATAGCTCCTGAGCTTCCACAAGTCAAGGGCACATATGAGTCGGGTGGTCCTTCGTGCAAAGGTTACATGGATAGTTCGACTTTCTCTTCTCTGTTTTTCCCCTGCTAACATTGTTAGTAGTCTTTTTGTCCCATTTACCCTTCTTGTTCTATTGTTTCTTCTTTCCTTTAGGCTGTTGGTTGGCCTTCGGGTTTTTCAACTGCACACTATGTACGTCTGACATTTGGATAGGGGGAACAACCGAACCTAAGGTCTAGATGGACGCAGTCTGTTGTATCGACAATTGTTGCAATTGATTTGACAACAAATCAATGGACTTTCCTTGTGTTGAGCCCACAATAACATCGCCATGGGGTCCATACTTTTGATTGACCTTGTCAAGGATGGATCGTGGCCCATCTAACAAAATCTCATAGAGCATGTCGGACTAAGAGTAGACCAGTTCAAGTTGTTGTGCTCTCATTATTGCCTCCTCCTCGGAAAACACCCCAGAAGTTGCTACGTCCTTGGATATGCAAGGCACCAAAGACTTCAAGAACCACTCCAACAAGAAATCCAAGGGGACCTAGACCTTAATCAAGCTCTTTCGACGTTGCCATTCTCTGATATGATCGGAGATATGGTTGGCCTTAGTTTTCTCAAAGTTGGCCAACAATTCAGTGTCGACATCGTATCTCATGGGTAATTGGAAATGGTTCAAGAAGACCATCACCAAGTCGTTCAAGTAAGAATACCTTGAACGGTCGAGCTCAATATACCATTTCATGGCACCCCCGATGAGAGTGCATTGAAAAAGGTGCAACTGGACGGAGTCGTATCACAGTGAGTTTGACGAGCACCATAAGTGAAAGGTTGTCACGTGATCACCTGTATCTTTGTCAGGCTTGCCTTCAAATTTCAGAATATCTGATGGAAACTTAGTCGACATGGGGGGCCAATGCGGATCATGACAAATTGGGTCATTGAGTAATCTCGACAAGTCTGGAAGATGTAGCATTTCCAAAAACGATAGTTTAGATTGAGTACTATGTACAAGAAAAGAGGGTCCTAGAGTTTGACTAGAACCAGGTTGCTAGGAAACATTGGACTGTTGGCGAGGGTTTTGTTATAAATCGTATCCTTGACCAGTGATCCATAATCAGATCTAGGATTTTGATGGGGCTCAGAAAGGCCTAAAAATAAAAGTTCTCATAATGGATTCAAAATGGACATGTGGATATACCTCGTCAATACGAACCCAATGCAACTTGAAAGGTCTCAAACGGACGCCGTATGCTTAAGTTATGGTGATCTGTTCATTTTTCCAAATAGGAAAAAAGTCAAAAGTCAACTAGTGAAAGAGTGATGTGGCAGGGTAGACTAGACACATCGCAGATGATGAATGTGACACATGGAAGGTGGGATAGGCAGGCACGTGGTAGGATCTGGTGACCAGGATGGTGTTGGAAGGTGACTATATTGGTGACCTGGATATACGATCCAATCAGACAGTGCCATGTGGCCCAATGCAATGGTAACACGTGGCACCCTAGATTAGGCCAAAATGAACTGGTTTAAAATTTAGTTATGTTTGTCCACCATGAGATTAGAACTCACAACATTCTGAGCACAAAGGACTCCACTCCACGCGCTAGCTACCTTGATGCCTTTAATACTTGTGCAAATATAGTAAACAATATTAATTTGATATGGTTCAGTGATATTCAGTCAAATCTCATATTATATGGTTATTAAAACCATATGAATGTGCCACAAATTAGCTTGGGGTTTATTATTATCCATATTGTATATTGTATTTCTCAAGTCTTGTTCCATAATATATGGTGTTCAAACCATAAAAACGCGTTGAATATATTCTTGCCACGAACTTAGGCCAAAATATGGGTTAAAATTTTTGTATTATGGTTATTTTAACCATATTAAATCCCATATATTTTGTAACTAATGCACACAACTCAGATTTTAATCCATATAAAAAGGACCGCTCCATATATATGTAGCAAAGTGGGTATTAAAATTTTAAAAATGGTTATTTTAAACCATTATTATGGTATTTTTCCATATTTCATGATATTTGGTGAGATTTAATGCCACAAAGAGTGGGTTTGTTGGGATTTGATCCCACAACCACTAATTTAAAAAAAAAAATCTTTTACCAATGCTGCTACAAGTCAAAAAATACAAATTCAAGTAGAATAGTGAATTTTATGCAGAGAATCCATCGAACTAGCTAAGCTTTGGAGGTCATTTCCGGGAGCTACACTCAATCTTTTTCAGTGTCGTCAGTTGCAGTGGATTTATGAGGTCAAGAAGAATACACTGAGACCAGTATGAAATCCACTTGATGCAATTTTTATGTACATTTTTAGAATTTTAAGAAATTAATAAGAAAACCTCCCCCACTAAGACAAAGGCTCGGAGACGTAGGGAACCTTGCCGAACTTTGTTATCAAGCTTGGTGTTATGGTTTGTTTTTCCTTATGTCTATTTTCTGTTATGCATTTTTTAATATGGCTGCAACATTCTTTCATTAAAATCTCCTTCCTCATTTAAGTTTTTGAATGGTAATTTAACACATGCTTAAAACTCAACCATTGTCTTAAAAGATCTTTTCGGATCAACCAACATACAAAAATTATGTATGTTCGGGGATCATCGGTTGACTCCCATAATTGGACGACGTATCTTTCACTGGGATCGCTCCCTGCATTGTGTTCCGAGGATTTTGGAAGGGGTTTCCCCTAGTCGATCTGACAGGCATACGTACGGAGCCCTGCCCGGGGTTCCATTGAACATGGAAGGGGTTTCCCCCAAAAAACATCCATTGTGAGGAAACTGATCCCTGCTAAGGATTCCAAAGCCTTTGAGAGGAGAAAACTCTTTTATTCTCTCCCTGTGAAGGAATAGTACCCTACATGGGCTTCTGTTGTCCAAAATCAAGGTTTCCCCCAACTGAGACTACATCTAAAGAAAAAACATTGTTCCCAAATGCATTGAAAAAAGAGAACAACATAGATCCCACCGACGTTGTGTAAGACGAAGGTCCTAAACTGCCTGCTCCAAACAAGATGTAATTATCATTCGGCTCGATGGGTTGCTGGAAAGCACCACCGAGTGAGGGTTACAGAGGAGGTATGTGACGCATACTATAAGGGATAGAATTAAAGGGGATTGAATTTCCTCTGGTTGACCCTTGCACGGGAGCGTTTGAGCTCCCTTCCCCCAGACCCATGGTATGTAAGGTGGACTAGGTAAGGACTAAGTTTCAATCAAAGTCGGGCATCCCATATGAGAATGGAGGGCCTGTCGCACTCTGTGTAAATGGAGCAGTGGTCGTCACCGATGATGGTATCAGACCATTGCCCGAGGTAGAGGGAGTCAATACCACTATGGTACGGACTGGTGAAGGTGGGAAAGGAGGCAAGATACGCCCTATGGTAGTAGGAAAAACGAGAGTATGAGGACTCCTGGACGAAGTAGAAACATTTTCTTCCATGGCTTCTTGTAAGGCTAAATGACGCTTAGAAGGTGTCACCGCAAGAGGGAAAACTTATACTAAGATCGGCATCGACAAGTCAGTAATCAAAGGGTTGTCTATCCCAAGAAATTATACTCCAAGGTCAGAAACAGTAGGTTCCTCCTGATTCAAATAGTCTCCTCATAGAGCAGGCTTGGGCACAATTTTCGGTGGCTCGGTCGCATGAAACGACCCTTGTTGGTCAAGTTTTCATCATAATGGTGGCGGAGGTGGCTCCAATGCAACTGGCGGCAGGCCTTGAAGCCTTCGCGACCGACGGAGCTCTTGATCTTACACTTTGTGAAAAGATCAATCAACACAGTAAGGCTTAACTAGCATTTAAAAAACAAGCACATGCTAGAAAAATTCCTATAAGACAAATCAAGTAATCAACTATCTAGTAGGAAGAACAGTTACTCCAGTCAACACTAGAGAAACTAATCGATGCAAGTGCTACTTGAACACAGAAGCACCCTCCAGGTATACTCTACGAAGTGTGACCTGACGTCTACCCTAGGTACCATGGTATACCCCCGTAGTCACCCGTGTAAGTCCCTAGAATATGGGCAACTAAGTTTCCAGATCGTAGTCAGTCACCGGGTGGGTACATTCAGAAGTCAAAAAGATCGGAATGAGAAGGATAACAAGTCTGAAATCTATATAGGGTATTGAGAATAAATGGTCCGGAAGACAATAGAGGATCTTGAACGGATTCGAGTTCCATGAAGCTCCATAGGCAAATGCAGTTGGTAGGACTCCCAAGACAGATCCTCAATATGTCTTCCCCACTACGTTCAGCCCAACTTTGGAGGGGTTATCTCTACCATCTTTCCTCGCACAACCTCATGTTTAGCCCCTGTGTTAGAGGGGGGTCTCGGATAAATTTTACGACACTGTACTTAAACACTCCCTAACTCAGACTCCAATGTTTGTTTAACGGCCTTGAAGAGTTTCCTCTCCAACCTAATTCAAGGCCCTAACCCTAAACTATTTGGTTGACCCTAAAAACATAAAAAGTCTAGTTTATTTTAGACTAAGCGTTCTCTTTAATGGCTTGATTTACTCATGGGATATGGTGGTGAAACAAGTGATGTTATAAGAGATGAAAAAGAGGAGAAAAAATATGAAACTTGAAAGAAAAATTATTTCTAATCCAAAAGAAAAGTTTTATAACTAACTCTTTGTAACCAACTTTTTTTTAACTAAATTTTTCAAGATATTGTAAAGAAAATCTGAAACTTACTTTCGCTTGACTACAAGCTACTTACGTTTCAAGAAATCAATAAAGAACTTAAAAAACAGACTCTTTTTCCTTTTTTGTAAATAACCAACTCTAACTACTTTACCAAACTGAAAAGAAAAAATATATTTTTTTCAAATTGCCTTATAGAGAAAAAACTTAAACAATTTTTTTTTTCTTTTTTCAAAGCAAGTGAAAGGGGTAAAAAGAACACTAAAACAAGACTAAAACAAATATTTATCCCACTGTGGATCATAGGGAATCAATCAAGAAACCAAGAAGCTAGATCTACAAATCAATATCTTGCTCAAAACCTTTTCGAAAGTAAACACAAAAAAATCAAGAAGACAAGTAAATTGAACTCTAAACCCAGGCTATGGTTGTAAACAAAGACTCTGGACTGATCCAAGAAAACCCTGAGAAGTGTAAACTTCAATCAGGAAAGAGGCGAACTCCCTCTTTTTCAAATTTTATCTTGAAACAGAGACGCGGGTTGTTGTATCAACAGTCTGCGTATGTATGTGGGATATTTACTGAGAAGAGCGTGTATGTACGAGAGCTATCTCAAGACAGGGCACGTACACCTCTGTGTCTTTCCAAAAAATAAAATATCAGACAGTCTTACGGGGCAGGGACAACTGGTATAGCACTAGAAGGTGACCAGAATCCCTTGATAGACTCAGAAAACTCGATAGAAACTTGAAAGGAAAACATAGCAATCAAATAACCCCAAAAACCCTAAAAACCCCTAGAGGCTTCCCCAGTATGGTCACTAGTTCTTCTAGTGGGAAACCCCCCCCTTTAACTACACCAGGGTTCGGAATGTAGGCAGATCGATTAACCATCTAAAATCTAATTAATTCTCAATACTACCCCAAACATACCAAAACTGATATAAAGAAAGAAAAGAGAAGAGATCGGGTAACTATACCTCTAATCCCACATCTGGTGATGATCTCCTTGTGCTTGGAAGTTCCACTGACTGCACGTCTCCTCCCGGGGATGAACTGCATACAAATATTGACAAATAGAGAACTACAAACATGTTATTCCATATATAAGTTAGGGTTAGATGTTATAATGTCAAGCATAAATCAATAAAAGTACTCAAGAAACCATCATTTGGGATAGGAAAATGTAATTATTTTATTCATAACATGAATATTATACCTTTACAATCTAATTTGGCCACTGTTCCATGAACCTGGTCCAGGATCCTCTTCACCATGCTCCAATTTCTCCTTGTATGAACTTCTCCTCTCAACCTTATGATCTCTTATATGGAAGTGAATGGGTTAAATGAAGGAAGAAGGGGCTAATGAGGGAGTGCTGAGGCAATTTCTCACAAAAGGCATCAATATCTTGGGCAAGGAGGGGAAGTGAAATCAGGAAGAGTTTCATTGTTATTATACTTAGATCTTGAATGAGACCCCAACACCTCCTTTTTTATGACAAAATGATGGTTATTGATTTGGGTGACAGGCTATAGCAGGTGGATTATTTGGGAAACTACCAATAGCTTATCAATTTCAACAAATTCCTTGCAACTTTTTATTTTTTGCAACTTTTGCAAGTATACACAGGTTGTAATGGTGTAGCATGCATATGTACACGAGATGTAGTGGTGCATCAAGTGTATGTATGTGGGCAGTAATGGTGTAGGGCGCGTACATCTTCTAAAAAATGTTTTCTTAAGAAGAGCTACTCAATAGTGCTTTGGAAAAATATGTAAGTAAGAGGGCTAAGGCCATGTATGCATGAATAGATCAATTTAGGGCTATAACACTCATCACCTTTGGAATGCACCCAACATTCTCTCTATGCATCAGCAATCTCCTTTTTATTGTTGTCATAGTTCTTTGACTACTGCAATAGACTCAAATTATTTGACACCCACCTAGTGGTACCTTTTTCCTACTTTTTCCAGTTACTCATGGACTTATCCCCTTCTATAATCCGCTTACATTTATGTAATTCCTCTCCTGGGAGTTTTATTTCACCTTATAGAATCAATCCGCACATAATATATTGTTTTATGCATATGCCAACTATCTTTAGCATGCATGCACCCTCATTTATTCACCTCTGAAGTTATATCATTTATATCACACTTCCACTACACTACTCTGATAAGAATAATGGGGGTATAACTACAAAATTGCATACTTGGTCACTGGAGACAATGCACCTTATCTCCATGTGTACACTAAGTCTCTCTTTATCGCAATACTTAGCATCATGATACATCAACCCTTTTAGGATAGTTCTATACACCATGTACTACCTTATTTGTATGATGGCATCCTTTAGAGTGAATGGGATTTCACTATTTCATCCACTAAATGATCTATTCTTACACCTAGATTCCACTGGGCACTCTAATCAACTTAAGTGGCTTCCTCACTATGAATTCATTTACAAATACATTTTGTCTTCTTATATTCCCAGGTCTTCATGAATGCACCTAAATTAATATCTTAACATTATTCACTCCTATATTTTGATCATCTTGTGAGGAATCCTTGACATAACACTCTTTCCTTGAGTGCCCTTGCTCATCTTTAACCAAATTTCAAATATTTGTATCTTCTGACTAAACCACTTTTCATGATTCCATGTGTACCCATTGTTCATGAACTAACATGAATTGCAGATAGTCTCTCTCTTACTCAACATCCCCATTTGATATGCATACTTGTCATCTAGAATTATTTTCCCCAAATTAATAATTTCGTTGGAGGTCTCCCATATTTTCAATTGAACCAAAGTTTTTGATCCTTGCAACTTCCTAAAGAAACCACATTCTCATTTTGAAGATATGTACCTTCTTTATTCCTCATATCTACATATTTCTTTTTCCCCTTTAAGTGCATCAAAAAACTTCCTTCCGACTTCCTTGTGAATTCTGCTACTCCTTCATAGTTCTAGGTGCATGTCTGGATTCCTCTATCCAAGACCTTTCCAATGACTATTTCATTGCTCCATTCTAAGTTATGAGCAACAAATTATAGTCATTTCAATATTTATAATTTACCTCTATTATCACGAGGGCTTCACTCAATGAAATTGTGACATAGCATGTCTGTTCATGGGGTATTAAAGAATACCCCTAATTTAACTAGATATTGAAAAAAAAACACTAAAATCCTTTTGTTGACTCCCCTCCCAATACATATGTACAACTTTAAAACCCCCTATTTTTACTAGATATCTTAGGTATCCATTTTTTTCATGGCATTTTTAATACCCCTTTTTATTTCTATCCTTAGTATGCAAACATGACGAAACTCTTTTACGCTTGCAAATCACAAATCACAAATGTAATTCAAAATAAGCAAACAAGTGCACTAACATCCCAACATATGGATATGCTACTACAATAATATAACTATGGGTTCAAGTGCTTGGTGTTATATTAATTTCACCTCTCTTTAGTATAATACATGGTCATGCATTTTTTTAGGAAGAGTTTTTATTTAACTAGAAAATATTAGTGTAGAGAAACCTTGTACATAAGCTTATTTTTCATCTCTGTATGAAAAAACACATGAAATCGCACCAGAATGATGACTTAAACTTCTTTCAAAACAACCTAGTAGAAGAACCTAGTGGTTTCATTTTTGAAAATGCACCATGAACGTGAATTATTTCCTTATGATTAGATTTATTCAAAGTTTTTTTACTAAATACCCAAGGAAAGACCATTGATTGTAGCACCAAAAATCCACCAAAAGAATTTTGGGTTCCTGGATGAAAGAATACAATAAATGGGTAGTGGAGGACATCCATGTTTATAACATATATGATGTAACCAATAAGGCATAAACATTGAGATGCAACCAACTTCACACGTTGAGAGAATGGAAATCAAAGAAGAGTGTTCTCCCTGTAAGTTATTCACGATTCTCAAATACAATTTGTGAGAAAACAGAAAATCAAATGATAAAAAATTGCCAACAAATTCTACTTGAGGAATTGGGATTGTTGGTTTTAGGTGAAGGGAATTTCCCCCAAAATAAGGAAACTAACATACTCCATGCTCCTTTGCAAATATATAGAAGGAGATGAGAGTTATTCTGAGGCACCCTCTTTTAGAACAATTTTAAATTAAATCTTTTGACGCTGGTGAGGCCTAATATTTTGTATTTGAACTCGTTTTAAGCCTTCTTCAGCTGGTTGAATAGTAATATTATTGCAAGTGAGAGAAATCCAAAATTAATGTATTAGGATCATGTTCAATATTAAATGGAGAGAATCTTCTCTGGATTGTTGGGCTATGCACTGTAGAGTATCATTGAAGAGGGTTAAAATATCCATTCTACATTATCTCTAAGAACTAGCATCATTATTTGTTCATTACTATAAAGGTGATGTACTCAAAGATAAAAAATATTGAAACTAAGACAAACTTGGTGATAAAATTCCTAGAAAATAAAATGTTATTTGCCTATGTAAGGTCCATGTTGGAGAAGGCTTGTTGTTTTATTCTTGAACTAGCGGAAGTTAAATACGAATATGGTTGTTTTTCCTCAACTAAACGTCGATACAGTTTCATAAATTCTCTATCATATTGGGAAATGAACACATAAACAAACAAGAAAAAAGTTGTATAGAGTAAATCCTCACACAATGAAAAATACAACAAACACAAAAATATATGTATCACTAGTAAGTAGTAAGATAAAATTTCCACATAAGATTGATAATGATTCAAACCACATTGTAGAAAACTAGGAAGGAAAAATTTTAGTATATTGATGGGGTTGATGACTTTTAGGTTTTCACTCAAATATATATATGAGCTTCATGAGGTCTACATTTATGATGGTGATTTAAAAATAGAGAAAAGTGAGCCCCAACTTAATCCTTCATTAGACATGGTCTAGACTAGATGAAGAACAGGATGAGAGAACTAAAATGATTAAAGATAGCAATGAAAACCCCAGGTTCATATAACCTTCATTCCAATAGTAGTAGGTCGATAGCCCTGTTATCACTCTGTAATTTCTCAGGCTGAAGGAGAAATTGACAGAGATAACCACAAAACCACTTGGAGTCAAGGATCTGGCCCTCCAAGACTTGGAGAGGGATCTCTCTATATGATCTAAATGTTGGAAGATTGGTTGTTGTCATTGATGTCAACCTTAGTCATGGGTTTTGGACCACAAGATTGATGAAGGTATTTGGACATGAAGGAAAATGCACATGCAGATACAACACCCATGGATGGATAATATACATCATGTTGTTTCTGGTGGTATGTGGCACGTCACGTGGATCCTCATGGTTGAGGAGAAATGAATTTTTGAAGATGACAAAGTGAATTGTACATGTAGTCCCTGAAGATAATTACAAAATAAGAAAGTGTCAAGTCGGCCCTAATAAGTGACATAAATGGTATAAATAAACATCATTATACATTCATTTGATACAAGTTGAATTTCTGAGGTAATAAGAAGAAAAGAAGGTCGGATTTCAAGGGAGGATGAAGTATTTTGGTGATGTGTTCTAAGGTATGTTATTTTCAGGACATCTTACCATTTTTGCTATAACTTTTTTTATAGAATGATTTAGATGGTGAAATCGCTATGGTATTGAGAAGCATATCAAGGTACCTCTGGTAAAAATTTCATCTCTTGATTCGCTATAATTACAAAGATACACTCTATGGAAGATAGGGTTTTTGACCAGTCCTGAAGCTAGTCAATAAACAAATGTTCTGGGTAAAACAATCATAATGTTTTCATACAGAATCCAAATGCAGTGGGACCACTTCCATTGGAAAGCATATGGACTTTAGTTTCTTTTGTGAGAGTTTCAGAATTGGATGTTAAATATTGAGTGTGGGGCATGCTGTACAAGTTGGGTCTTCTGAACAGACCAAAATTGAATAAAGTCTACCATTCTTTCTATAACCTCTTTTTGGGGAGGATTCAAGGAGTGAAAATTGGAGGAGTTTCAAAGAATACAATGAGTAATATTATCTACAGGATCAGAGTACTCCAAGAATTGAAGAATTGCATAAATTGAAGAAGTCTCAGGAAGCATTATCAGGTTTTATGTGATGATTGGTTGATGGTGATGATTTAATGTAAAGTTTTATCATCTCTCATATATTCTTGGGTGGAAGGAAGGGGAAAGGATGGAGAGTTCAACTCTCTCTTGATATTGGAGGATTGTATATTCCTCTTGGAGGTTTATCCCTCCCTCTACATTTGGAAGTTGTAGCTACCTTTGGAAGTCATTACTTCCCTTGAACAATAAACTATTGATTATTTCTCATATATTGTGCATGGTGTATTATGGTGTATTGGTGTAACTCTTATACTATTGTTCATTTCTTATTGGATATAGTTGAATGGTTTAAGTATAAGTTGAAAAAGGTTTCAAATTGTACTTGATACTAATTCACCCCCCTCTCAGTATCAAAAATTGGTATTAGAGCAGGTTACCTTCAGTACATTTTAACCACTGGAAAGAATATCCTATGCAGAAATGGAAGACAACATTCCAAATGGGATTCCACCATTTGATGGAAGCAATTTTGAATACTGGAAAAATAGAATGGAAATTTACTTGAAAGCTCTTGGGGCAGATGTTTGGTTCTCAGTTTCTTCAGGATATAATGCTTTGAAGAAACCAAAGACTGCAGCTCGGAAGGAAGAAAAAAGGAACAACAAACTGGCAATAGATACCATCCTGGATGGATTGACAGATTCAGTGAAATCCAAGGTGGGATCATGTGCATTAGCAAAAGAGCTTTGGGACAAGATACAAGACCTTTATGCAAGGGAAGAAGTAGTAGAATAAGAAGAAGTTGAAGAAGATTAAAACATCTTAGATTTCAAAGAAGAAAATAGAGGTCAGTTCTTTTGCTTTAATTGTGAAGGAGTAGGACATGTTGAATTTGAATGTCCTCATCCAAGGATTGAAAGACATGACAATTAAGAAGAATAAAATCATGAAGTAGAAGTGATTCAACAAGAAGATGAGAATCTTAAAAAATTAAAGCATGTTGAGATTGAAAATAGCAAGCTCAAAGACACGCGTAGAAAACTAAGAAGTGAATTGGTTAGTTGTGAAAAGACAGTTGTAATCTTGAAGAAACAATTAGAATACTTTGATAAACTAAGAGAAGAAACCATTTCCTTGAAAACTCTACTCAAAGAAGAAAGAAGAATAGGAGAAGTAAGGAATGTTCAAATGAAGAAGAAAGAAGAAGATTGTGAGAAACTTGAGCAATAAGTTGTCTCATTGAGGAAGAGCTTAAGAAACTCTCAAGTGCCAAAAGACTTAACACATCTTGGATGCATGGGTGAAACTTCATACAAAGAAGATGCAAATACCAACAAGAAGGTTGAAGAAAGAGATACATAGACAGTTGATGAGAAGTGGACCAGGATACCAGAAAGAAGGAATGATTACAAAAGAGATGAATATCCAAGAAGACTTCCTACCTTACGGAATCAAAGAAGCTTCAATCAGTATGAAGGAAACTACAGAAAAATAGATCATGAACCCAGATGGACTACATCACAAAGAATCCCACTTACTCCAAGGTATCAAAATTTCTTTCTTGGTCATTGTTATACTTGCAAAAAATTTGGACATAAGGCAATTAATTGCAGAATCAATGAAAGGAACAAATACACAAGAAACATGAATGGTATTAGATATTATTTTTGGGATTAACTGCGTAGTGTAAGTCATTAATCTATGACCCATATTCATGAGTATTAGTCTCAACTGACCAATAATTCTCATGATTTGAATAGTCCACTTAGCACTCATTGCATCGGGTGGTGCTCACAGGGGTGAAGAAATGGGATTGAAGCCAGCGAAATGAATCGCATAGCATCAATCATCACTTCCAAGACTTGCACCTAGTAACCAGGACTTCCCAAGTGGTCACCCATCCCAAGACACCTCTGGCTCAAACACGCTTAACTGTGGAGTTTTCCCCACAATCAAGCCCACTTAGCTTGCTACCCCATTTGCAAAACCTTAGCAAGTATTGTGCCTTATGAACTACCCAGTTAGAGATCCCTTGACTCTTATTATTTAAGTATATAGGGGCTTATGTAGTGTAAGATATTAGATATTATTTTTTGGATTAACTACGTAGTGTAAGTCATTAATATATGACCCATATTCAT
>ML818541.1:84868-107706 GCA_009831015.1 Picea engelmannii | reverse complement strand
GCACTCATTGCATCGGGTGATGCTCACAGGGGTGAAGAAATGGGATTGAAGCCAATGAAATGAATCGCATAGCATCAATCATCACTTCCGGGGCTTGCACCCGGTAACCAGGACTTCCCAGGTGGTCACCCATCCCAAGACGCTCTGGCTCAAGCACGCTTAACTGTGGAATTTTCCCCACAATCAAGCCCACTTAGCTTGCTACCCCATTTGCAAAACCTTAGCAAGTATTGTGCCTTATGAACTACCCATTTAGAGCTCCCTTGACTCTTATTATTTAAGTATATAGGGTTATTTTTGGGATTAACTGCATAGTGTAAGTCATTAATCTATGACCCATATTCATGAGTATTAGTCTCAACTGACCAATAATTCTCATGATTTGAATAGTCCACTTAGCACTCATTGCATCGGGTGATTCCCATAGGGGTGAATAAATGAGATTGAATCCAACGAAATGACTCACATAGCATCAATGATCACTTCCAGGGCTTGCACCCGGTAACCAGGACTTCCCATGTGGTCACCCATCCCAAGACGCCTCTGGCTCAAGCGTGCTTAACTGTGGAGTTTTCCCCACAATCAAGTCCACTTAGCTTGCTACCCCTTTTGCAAAACCTTAGCAAGTATTGTTCCTTATGAACTACCCAGTTAGAGATCCCTTGACTCTTATTATTTAAGTATATAGGGGCTTCCGCAGTGCAAGATATTAGATATTATTTTTGGGATTAACTGCATAGTGTAAGTCATTAATCTATGACCCACACTACGGGTCATAGATTAATGTAAATATGGGTCATAGATTAATGACTTACACTACACAGTTAATCCCAAAAATAATACATAATATCTTGCACTGCGGAAGCCTCTATATACTTAAATAATAAGAGTCAAGGGAGCTCTAACTGGGTAGTTCATAATGCACAATACTTGCTAAGGTTTTTCAAATGGGGTAGCAAGCTAAGTGGGCTTGATTGTGGGGAAAACTCCATAGTTAAGCACGCTTGAGCTAGAGGCGTCTTGGGATGGGTGACCACCTGGGAAGTCCTGGTTACCGGGTGCAAGCCCCAGAAGTGATGATTGATGCTATGCGATTCATTTCGTTGGCTTGAATCCCATTTCTTCACCCCTGTGAGCATCACTTGATGTAATGAGTGCTAAGTGGACTAATCAAATCATGAGAATTATTGGTCAGTTGAGACTAATACTCATGAATATGGGTCATAGATTAATGACTTACACTACACAGTTAATCCCAAAAATAATATCTAATATCTTGCACTGCGGAAGCCCCTATATACTTAAACATGAATGGTGTAAACAGAAGATATGGAAATAATCGTGGATTTGTCAACATAAGTTATAATTCATTTTACCCGTTGATGGAAAAAAATATTGTATGCTACAAATGCAATTATCTTGGTCACAAAGCACGAGATTGCAAATATATGAATGAAGATGTCCCTATGCCAACCACAGTATGGAGAAGGAAAGAGATTCCAAACAATGAAGATTGTCGAATAGCATTGACCGCTGAAGAATGTAAAGAAGAAGATGAATGGTACATAGATAGTGGATGTTCTTCACACATGACCGGGGATCAAGACAAATTCATCCGCTTGAAGAGAAAGGGTGGCAATGTTGCATTTGGAGATGACTCATCTGCCAAAATAATTGGAGAAGGTGTAGTAGAGCTTGGAATAAAAAATGTAAAAGCAAAGAATGTTCTATTGGTTGAATACTTGAATCATAATCTACTCAGTGTTAGTAAAATGTGTGATCAAGGATACACTCTTACGTTTGATTCCCGAAAATGAAAAATCAGAGAAAATAACTCAAGAAGATTGGTTTCAACTGCAACAAGAAGACCGAACAACATATACTTCCTATACATGAAGAAGAGAGAGAAGACAGAAGCCACACACAAGGATTCTAAGGAAGAAAATGTCCCAAAGACCAAAAATAAGGATGAAGTATTATTGAGTGCCACATGTTCAGGGGGAGCAACCCCAAAGACGAGAGTTACATTTTTCCATTAAAATCAAGGGGAGCAACCCTAACCTTTGCCATTGATTTCAAAGGGGGAGATAAATTGGGATCATGATGATAGGGGGAGCGTGAGTGTTTCCATCAATGACAAAGGGGGAGATTGTTGGAAGATTGGTTGTTGTCATTGATGTCAACCCTAGTCATGGGTTTTGGACCGCAAGATTGATGAAAGTATTTGGACATGAAGGAAAATGCACATGTAGATACAACACCCATGGATGGATAGTATACATCATGTTGTTTTCGATGGTATGTGGCACGTCACGTGGATCCTCATGGTTGAGGAGAAATGAATTTTTGAAGATGACAAAGTGAATTGTACATGTAGGCCCTGAAGATAATTACAAAAAATAATTACAAAATAAGAAAGTGTCAGGTTGGCCCTAATAAGTGACATAAATGGTATAAATAAACATTATTATAAATTCATTTGATACAAGTCGAATTTCTGAGGTAATAAGAAGAAAATAAGGCCGGATTTCAAGGGAGGATGAAGTATTTTGGTGATGTGTTCTAAGGTATGTTATTTTCAGGTCATCTTACCATTTTTTCTATAAAAAATTTTCTAGAACGATTCAGATGGTGAAATCGCTATGGTATTGAGAAGACATATCAAGGTACCTCTGGTAAAAGGTTAAGCTCTTTATTCACTACAATTATGGATATACACTCTATGGAAGATATGATTTGTGACCAGTCCTGAAGCTAGTCAATAAACAGGTGTTCTGGGTAAAATAGTCATAACTTTTTCATACAGAATCTAAAAACAATGGTACCACTTCCATTGGAAAGAGTACGGACTTTAGTTTCTTGTGTGCAAGTTTCAGAATCAGATGTTAAATATTGAGCGCGGGGCATGCTGTACGAGTTGGGTCTTCGGAACATACCAGAATTGAATAAAGTCTACCATTCTTTCTATAACCTCTTTTTGGGGAGGATTCAAGGAGTGAAAATTGGAGGAGTTTCAGAGAATACATTGAGTAATACTATATATAGGATCAGTGTACTCCAAGAATTGAAGAATTGTAGAAATTGAAGAAGTCTCAGGAAGCATTATAAGGTTCTATGTGATGATTGGTTGATGGTGATGATTTAATGTAAAGTTTTATTATCTCTCGTATATTCTTGGGTGGAAGGAAGGGGAAAGGATGGAGAGTTCAAATCTCTCTTGATATTGGAGGATTGTATATTCCTCTTGGAGGTTTATCCCTCCCTCTACATTTGGAAGTTGTATCTACCTTTGGAAGTCATTACTTCCCTTGAACAATAAACTATTGATTGTTTCTCATATATTGTGCATGGTGTATTATGGTGTATTGGTGTAACTCTTATACTATTGTTCATTGCTTATTGGATATAGTTGAATGGTTTAAGTGTAAGTTGAAAAAGGTTTTAAATTGTACTTGATACTAATTCACCCCCCTCTCAATATCGACACTAAATTTGTTTGGATTGGGTATTAGGCTAGTTATGAGGATAGAAGGTTTGTTTTTTGAGTTTTTGGTTGAGACAACAAAAGAGGGCCATTGAGAAAAATGAAGTCAAAAGGTTAAAGGTGATTAAATGAATGAATAACAGAGACCATATGAAACAAGGAAAGGTAGCCATGTGAATGGATCCTTATAGTTTGTGATATGGAAAAGAAGAATATAGTAGGGTTCAATTCAAATGCAGAGAAGAGATTATCTAAATTCTACATTCAAATTTTAGAAGAAAACATAAATATTGTTTAAAGCCTGAACAAGGTGTTTGAAACAAATCCTGAACATAATATTCTTATAAACAATAAAGAAAGATAACATAATATGAAACCAAAAAGGAAAAATATTACATAAAGGAACACTTCACCACATAACAATGAGACAAGAATCCTGGAGCATACATGCCTTTGTATTCATAAAAAAGAGTCACTTGAAACCATCCTCATAGTCTTTACAATGAATGGTAATTTTTCAATACCATTTCTCCCTTCAAGTCCAACCATTATCCCCTTCATTACATTTGGCCTTCATATAGATGAAAAAATCCCTCTCCTCCACTTAGGGGTTGAATGCATGATCTCAGGGTCAAATTCCTAAAAGATCTACAACATAACACAAAATCTAGGAGGTTTGAACCAAGTCCCAAATTTGTCTCAATTGACCTTTGACCTTTGGAAAAAATTTAATGATTTCAACATTTACATGAAACTGAAATTGATCCACCCTTATTTACCATGGTTACATATTATAACTCTTTTACACGCCACATTACAACCTTTTGGTTTGACCAAAACTGAAAAAAAATCGATTTTTTGCCAAATGCACAAAAGCATAGCAACCACCGCATATGGGTCGCGCTAGGAAAAATATGGGTCACACCAGTTTCAGGGTTGTTTTTGGCCAACTTTTAGGAGTCCATTTTTAATTCTGGAGACTAGGGCAAGTATCCCCACGTGTCTACTTTCCAATGAGCCATCAAACTCGAACAAATACCCATGGGAAGGCCTCCAAAAGCTGAATTTTCCAACCTTACTTAGAAGGGTCACATTGTGGGTCGCACTACACAGAAGGGTCGCACTGCATAGGAGGGTCACACAGAAGGGTATCACTACTCCCAAATGCAAAAAAAACCCTCGTTTTTTTTACATATTTTTCTCCTTTTGAGTTTGCAGGATGGTGGCAAGGAGCTCTTGAGATATCTAAGAGTGAAAATTATTTAAAAAAATAACCCATCTTACCCTATTATAGTTGGTGAAAAAATACAACTTTAATAAGATTTTGCCTCTTACACTTTTGATAATGTAAAAAGTTACACTTTATTCCCTGATTATGCCATCCTAAAACCTTTCAAAAAATCATGGGGATGCATCGTAATTCCAACTTACCATGTGACAACACTGGGTATACCTGGATATCTGATTTGAAGCATTGGATATGCCACTAGACCGTTACCCCTGAGCACCTCATCATGAAAGAATTTTCAGCCTAATCAGAAAAATTCCCAACTTGATGACTGGAGAACAGATGATTATATTATAGGACCCTAACATAGGCTCCAATTGGGGATGGAAACTCCTGAGGAGGTGTCAAGAATATTAGATCTCTGGATTTGTAACTCAGTGCCTTATCCATTGGGATGATCCCACAAATTGTATCTTGATATGTCCTACAACTTAGTGACTGGAAACCAACTGATTATTCATTCTGAATTTGACTGAGTTTTTGAAGTAAAACATAAATAAAATAGACCACATGCTTGCCGAACAAGCTTATTTGTGTACTGTAAATCTGATAATTGAAAATATGTTTATCTAGTAAACTTATTCATGCACCTATAATCCTATTCTAAATATTATAATGCATGACCTTAATCAATATGGAATATCCAATATAACCTCTGAAATATTGGATCTGATACCTTAATTCTTTCAATGTTCTTTACCAAACTCAGAATTGAATTTGTTAAGGGTTCTTGAAAATGATTTTGAGCCTGGTCTTCATCATAGGGAGCTTGGTAATCCTACAAATCAACATAAATGATGGAGATGGATTGTTGCTTTGTGATGAAAAAAATCTCCATATAGATAGCCACTTGATCAAGATAAAATTGACCTATTAATGGGTATTCTGATTCATCCCACTCAACTTTATGATTTGATGATGTATTTATTCTATTTACATCCTCATGCACTTCCTGACATGGCTGCAACTTTTCTGATGGGATTTGAAATGATACTTCCGGTGAACACAATGATGAAGCTGACTGTCTAATCATAACAAAATCATAAATATTTTTCAACCCATGACTAACAAGTGAAAAAGGACTCTATCTGCATATGTCAACTAATACCTCTACTATTGGATCCTGTAGAAAATGAGGTAGTTGTTGCAATGGCTCTAGTGAAACATTATACTCTTTCCTGTATTCATCATTCATAATATGACCAAAATTTCCTTTGAAAATCTAAAATGAATTTGATCATAATGGTATAGAATTAAAAAGGGTCAGGTCATCATCTATTTCATCCTCTGTGATTTCATCTGATATTTGACATTCAAGATTACTTAAGGGCTGCCCCTCTGGATCTAAAGGAGTTTCTTTATCATCCATGATTTCCTCATCTAATTGGTAAGAGAGTTCTCCAATCCTACTATTGACAATTTGTTTATAATTTTCTCTCAGAAGTGAGGCAAAACACAGAGGAAGGCATTTTTCACTTACTTGAAAACTTTCTGCATTCTCCTCTTTGCAATCTTACTTAGTATGTAGAGTTGATTTTCCTTTTTTTTATTGTGATAACTGGGCTTCTTCTTCCCATGAATATAGTGTTGGTTTCTTTAGACAATCAACCTCAATCTCAACAATATAATTCTCATCTTGATGATCATATCTAGGAACATCATCTATATATGCAAGGTCATCAAACATACGAATAAGAGTAACAAAAAGCATGATACAACTCGACATTCTCAACAAATAGGTGATTCTCAACTCATCTCAGGATATTTTTCCACCACCATCTGATTTTGAACTTCATCTTTAGCTATGTTGTGAATTGAGTACATGAAATAGTCATTAGGTGGTCCAGAATACCGAGGCTGAGCTAGAAAATTCTTGGGGAAATTGATCCTTGTCCTTCTGGAGATAATGGAACATGAGGTCTTTGAACAACAAGTTCCTCTTTCCTTCTAATATTATGCATCACTTCATTGATTGTATTGGTCAGTATATCTAGTTTTATTTCTGAAGATACCAAATTTTCTTTTTCTATTTTGTCTTTCATCAATGCTTTTAACTTTTCTATTCAACAGGTTAACTTCCACATCAAATGCAATCTTTTTCATTTCGTCAAGGGTTGCAATGTTCCTTTCTCTTAATTGGAATGCCATCTCAGGATTGAAGGCATCTGGGAAATGTAAGTGAGATAATCATGGGGGTGGCCTTATATCAACAGGCATTGCATGATACACCTTATTGAACCTAGATGAAAAATGTTGCACTGTCTCCCCCGACTGTCTTTTCAAGTGGTCATACTCTTCTAGGATGAGAAAGACATTTCCCATGATCACCCATCTATCTAGGAAAACTTGTGTAAATTGATGAAAATTGCTATTTCTTGTAGTTGGAATATTATTAAACCAATCTTTAACTTTACCTAGCAATGATTGGGCAAACATCCTGATACAGATATCATCTTCTTCCACCTCAAACAAATCAAGAAAATCCTCAAGATTTTGATTTTTTTTTCAGCAGTGATCTTTGCATTTTCTCCTTCAAACCTGGGCAGATTATTGCTATAATTTGCAGGAAGGTCATTGAGAATAGAAGGTAAAACCATAGGCTTGTATCTGTCTGGGACTTTTACAGGTATAGGAGGTAAAAAAAGGGGATTATAACTAAATGTAATTTCAAAAATAACAGGATATAAAGCGTGAGGTTTGTGTCTAACTGGGCTATCTACATGTATTGGAGTGTGTACCAGGTCTATAGGGATGGGTTGAATCCTTTCAGGCTCTTCAACTTGAAACTGATCATTATGAATTTCAGCAATATACTCTTAACCAGGATCATAATAAGAGAGAAAATAATTACAGATAAAGACAACGATGTCTTAAATACAATTTGAGCTCGAATACTTGATCTTTCCATATTGTTTGGTCATGTTTCAAGTTCTTCATTCAATGGAGTCTTCGAATTGGAATTGATCTAGAGATTATTGGAGTCGCCAGGTGAATGATTTCAGCCTTCTTGTGTCCGATCATTTTCCACCATTAGTAATCAGATCTGGAACTTTCTATTCTTTCCGAGGAACATTCCCCAGTATGGTCGCCATTATGTTAGCACTCCGTAATTTCTCAGGCTGAAGGATAATTTGACAGAGGTAACCAAAAAACCACTTGGAGTCAAGGATATATCTCTCTAAGACTAAGAGAGGGATATCTCTGTATGATCTAATTTTTTTTGGATTGGGTATTAGGCTAGTTATGAGGATAGAAGGTTTGTTTTTTGAGTTTTTGGTTGAGACAACAAAAGAGGGCCATTGGAAAAAATGGAGTCAAAAGGTTAAAGGTGATTAAATGAATCACTAACAGAGACCATATGCAACAAGGCAAGGTATCCATGTTAGTGGATCCTTATATTTTGTGAGATAGAAAAGAAGAATAGAGTAGGGTTCAATTCAAATGCAGAGCAGAGCTTATCTAAATTCTACATTCAAATTTCAGAAGAAAACATAAATATTGTTTAAAGCCTGAATAGGGTGTTTGAAACAAATCCTGAACATAATATTCTTATAAACAATAAAGAAAGATAACATAAAATGAAACCAGAGAGAAAAAATATTACATAAAGGAACACTTCACCACATAACAATGAAACAATAATCCTGAAGCATACATGCCTTTGTATTCATAAAAACGAGTCACTTGAAACCATCCTGACAGTCTTTACAATGAATGGTAACTTTTCACTATCATTTCTCCCTTCAGGTCCAACCATTCTCCCCTTCATCACATTTTTCCTTCATATAGATGAAAAAATACCTCTCCTCCACTTAGGGGTCGAATGCATGATCTCAGGGTCAAGTTCCTAAAAGATCTACAACAAAACACAAAATCTGGGAGGTTTGAACCAACTCCCAAATTTGTCTCAACTGACCTTTGACCTTTGGAAAAAATTTAATGATTTCAACATTTACATGAAACTGACATTGATCCACCCTCATTTACCATGGTTCCATATTATAACTCTTTTACATGCCACATTACAACCTTTTGGTTTGACCAAAACTGAAAAAAATTCGAATTTCAGGGTTGTTTTGGGCCAAATTTCAGGGTTGTTTTGGGCCACTCCAGTTTCAGGGTTGTTTTGGGCCAAATTTTAGGTGTCCATTTTGAATTTTGGAGACTATCTCAAGTATCCCCACGTGTCTACTTTCCAACGAGCCATCAAACTCGAAAAATACCCATGGGAAGGCCTCCAAAAGCTGAATTTTCCAACCTTACTCAGAAGGGTCACATCATGGGTCGCACTACACAGAAGGGTTTCACTGCACAGAAGGGTCGCACTACTCCCAAATGCGAAAAAAAACCCTATTTTTTTACATATCTTTCTCCTTTTGAGTTTGCAGGATGGTGGCAAGGAGCTATTGAGATATCTAGGAGTGCAAATGATTTTAAAAAATAACCCATCTTACCGTATTATAGTTGGTGAAAAACTACAACTTTAAGAATCTTTTTCCTTTTACACTTTTGATAATGTAAAAAGTTACACTTTATTCCCTGATTATTCCATCCTAAAACCTTTCAAAAACTCATGGGGATGCATCATAATTCCAAATTACCATGACAACACTGGGTATACCTAGACATCTGATTTGAAGCATTGAATATGCCACTAGACCATTACCCCTAAGAACCTTATCATGAAATCATTTTCAACCTAATCAGAAAAATTCCCAACTTGATGACTGGAGAACAAATAACTATATTATAGGACCCTAACAAGCCCCATGAGATGAAAGGATACACAAGTTAATAAATAAAAACAAAGTTGAAGATGAAATCTACGTACTACTTTGTGTAGTTTACCAAATGTTTTCACCAAGCACCAAGAAACCAAGAATAACGACACATCATGATTCACAACAATTAATGTCTTAACAACAAATTGTTTTAGACAATCTAGCGATATTGCTAAAAGAAAATTAGTTTAAATTTTAGTCTACTAGATTTTAATCTTGATTTTGCTCCCAGTGATACTTTGGGCCCAAATGCACACTACAACATACCTCCATTAAAAGTATAAAAAATATTATAAAAAAAGTCAAGGAATATATGCAAGACAATCAAATGGTGCCTTAATAATGATAACAAAAAGTAACAAAGTGTGTTTTAAATAGATAATTGTGAGATTTGTAATTGTAAAACAATGTTAATTGGAAAGATATAAACCTTCAACAAAATTATAACCATTCTAAAAAGGTTGTGGGGCTACAAGTTCCAATGTTGACATATTATTCTCACATCTCCAGTGCAAATATCATTGAAATCTCAATACCATGCCTTGTGTACCTTCTCTGATGTGTCATTATTTTCTAAATTTATTCAGATGGTTGGAAAATAATATAATTCACATTTTGGGACTATATTCACACAAGCCACTCAACAATGCTTTCCATTAGGGAGCAAATTGTCAGGTACTTTAAAAGAATCAAAACTAGATTTACCATATGCCCTTTATTTATAAAACCCATATTTATTTAAATTTATATCATCATACATAAAAATGTATTTCTTATTAAGAAATACCATAAATTGGGAATCCAAAACTTCCTAAACAACTCTCAAGAATCAAAATAATAGACAGTATACATAATAAATTCTTGATTGTAAATTCAAAAGTGTAGACATTGCATGTTTAAAATAAACTCAGGTTAGCATATTTTGTGTACTAGTTATGCAAATAAAAAGTTCTGGAATTTATGACTACAAATAGAATTGTAGCTCCAACCACATATCTTTTATTAGACTAAAATAAGGAATTTACATCTGCTACTAGCTAATAATAAGAAAAAGAAAATATGGAAACATAATAGCTCCATGTTGAGCACGAAAGGAAGTACATATCTCCCTCAATTATATAACAACGAAACTAGTTGTCAGAAGACAAGATACAAACTATACACATGTTAATGATTGCAACATTATGCTACAACTAGTTTGTTACAAGAAACAAAATTTGATGTATATTTTTCTAGAATATGCTACTCGATGGGAATAAGAACTGTGACAAATCCATGAGGATTCCAACCATACAACAAAGGTCCTAAATGAATGAAACGACATCAAAAAAAAAATAGTAAGTCAAGGAGGTTGGGTTTGTTGACTTTTCTTGGTTTCAATGAGGTCCATGTCCAATTTCACATCATGTTCTTCCTTTGTACCAGTGATGAAAGAGTAGTCTACCAAATTTCCATGGATGAGTATCCAGTTATGCTAAATAGTTTAAAGAATGCCATTATTTCTTTCCTAGATGATTAGTCATCCATGTTCAATAGATTAGGATTATTAACAAGATACATATTGACATAGAAAACGAGCCAAACTAATTCATTGGTTGGTCAAATCCATTGATCGTAAAATCCATTGCCAACAAGTATGACTCAATGAGAATGAATTTGATGCACATGTACTCATGGTAAAACTATGACCTACCAATAATTAACACATTCTAATGGGTCAATGACTTTGACAAATGGGAACTGTGATTCTTACATATTGACCTATTTCATTGTTTTGTACTACATAAAATAATATCAAGGAGTCAAGTAATCATAAAATTGGCCAGATCAAATAAGATCATCTACTCAGATACATCATTTGAAAATCAATTTCTTCTACTCTTAGATGGACCTTAATATCCCTATGAAAAAGTGGTAAAAACAAAGGATAAGGGCATTGCAATAGTAATTTCCTCTCTTCTACCTCCTTTGTGTAACTACTAGCTACAGATTTAGAGGCTCAATTGGTCCATTCATACAGTTAAACATGATCCATTGTAATAGCTCCTCCACAAAGGTATATAAATTTAAATATAGTGTAGTGTCATTTATTACAATGAGAATAGATTTCTCACACATTGCAAGGCTATGTAGTCTATACTACTATTATACTTGATGGATTATTATAATCCAACATGTTAGTGAACCAAACTTATACTATAGTTATTCTCCCAACTGGATGCACAACTAGACTCAATTTTCATCAAACATCTTTATTACTATCCCATATCAATAGTAAAAATTTGTACAGACCTCTCCAAATATGCTTATGTTACAATTTCTAAGCCATATCTACAAGGGTATGTTGGTTGGTTTCACAGTGGATTGGGTAGTATGATGACCAATACCATATTACATCAAGATGTCACCTTCTTTGAACACCTTAAACCCATTCTTCAAAAAATATTTGTGAGCACCTCCTTCTCTGTTGATATTGGTAAAAGCATATTAGTTTAAATTTTAGTTTACTAGATTTTAATCTTGATTTTGAGCCCAGTGATACTTAGGGACCAAATGTACACCCACACTAATTAGGTGTCCATGATACAGAAGGGCTTCAGAAATCCATATGAGACAATCCTTGCCAGTTGGTGAGATATTAACAGTCCTGGTTATGTAGAGAAAACATTGAATCACCTCCATATAAAGATTCATGGTTTATTATGAAAGGGTGGCTTATATAAAGAGTCATGGCCATGTTAACACTAGTAAATTTGGGTCATTTTGCAATGGTAATTTCGATTCTCGTGCGACATTTCTATCATGGATATGGCGACGAATCTTGGACCCCCAAAATGTTGTGTCACTTGTCGTGGAAATTGCGATGAGCTAAGGATATCGTTGCCTGAGAGACGACCTAAGGATGTTGTGACACTATCGTCATGAGGGAGACGACCTTTTTAGGTCATCACCTGAGAGACAAAATAAATTTCTTGTCGTGGGATAAACAACCTCTTTAAGTCATCACACATGAGATGAACTAAAGAGGTCGTCGCATGAAATAAGACCTAAAGAGGCCATCGCATGAAATATGACCTAAAGAGGTCATCGCAGAAAAGACAACCTTAGGTCGTCGCCCAAGAGATGAACTATCCAAAGAATCCTTGCAACGAAGTTTCAATACTGTCAATGAACTATCAATACCATCAATGAGAAAATTCATCATGAGCGCGATGAGATCTGAGTATTTAAAAAAAAATGAGATTAAGATTAACAAAATATCTAATGCATACAAGGCAGAATTGCCTAAATAATTTGACAGTTATTGATATTCAATATGAAGGATATATAAGATTACAAAGGGACATAAGATTATGCATTAGGGAAGACATGAAATATGATTAATGCAACCATATGCCCAAGAAGAATAAAAAATATATTAAGGAAGTGATATGTTAGAAGGTTTTCAAGACACATGGTACTTCATCTAAACCATATTTAATAAAATGGAAGGACAAAATTATAGAGGAAAGCACTTGGATTTTTTAAGATAAGTATCAAAATCTTAATGAGGGGAAGCTAGAGGTAGGTGTAGAGAAATGCACATGATTTGAACAAGGACACATAATTTTGTATTGGTAAGGGGAATTTGATGCAAGAGCATTGTTGATAGGAGAAAAGGCATTTGTGCATCTAGACACAAAAGGAGAGAATGTGCGAACATGTGTGAGATTTGATGTATGTGTGAAAGGTAGCAATAAGCATGATCCAAACAAGATATGTAGGGGTAAGTCAACATAAATGAAGTTTGGGCAAGGCATAACTAAGAATGGTGCACAATAAATAGGTTCAAGGGTAGGATGCATAGAAGAAGGTTTGGCACATGAAGGTGTGCAATGTACTTGAAGGGATTCATGAGGAATACCGATAGTAATTTATAAAACCATCAAGAAGGAATCCTTTACAATTTACATGTGGATGTGTTAGTTATATGTTAGTGGTGGAGACATCTATAAAGGTGCAGATCTTGAAGTATATTAGGTTGGATGGAATAATTAATGAGGATACTCATACAAGATGAGAGGACATAAGTAAGAAGAGAGATTAAAAGAAGAAGAAGAGTATTGGCACAAAGAATAAGGTTGAAGGTTAAGTTACATGGATTGATATCTGTGATAGTTGTAGAGAATAAAATTTCAAGTAAAGCACTAAGGTGAAAAGTCACTTTATATGTAAATATGATTTATTAATGAGGAGTGGACTAGTTTTGTGATTCCCTCTCTATTAATGATATTCATGACTATTTATTTTCCACTTTTATACACTATATATTTACTATATTGTTATAATTTGTTAATAACATACATGGTTTTGCAGAATGCTTAGGATTGGCTCACATAGTGAGATAAGGAAGGGGCCCATTTGGCATTCCTTGCATCATTGAGTGTGATTAGAAACAATAAGGAAATGACATAGGTTAGAACTACACTCATGTACACATGGATTTTTTTCTCACATCGTTATACTCTCCAAGATATTTATGCAACTCTTCCCCTAAGCACTTGGCTCTTATGATATGTCCAAGATCTATATACAACTCTTTTCCTAAGCAATTGGCTCCTATGATATCACTTTAGCACTTGGCTCTTATGATATCTCTAAAATCTTTATGCAACTCTTTTCCTAAGCAATTGGCTCCTATGATATAACTTGGTTAGTCTATAAGTCATTCATGAAGTTTTTTTTTTTAAATCAAGGAGGCATGCAAAAAGGTCCTACATTCATGTGGGTTGAAGTAGATTTGGTTTAATTTCATGGAGACTTACTTTGGATTAGAATTCTCTCTTTGAGGTTCCTTGCACTTGTTTTCCTTCAAGTTGAAGTGATCTTAGCTCTTTGCAATTGCGTGAAATTCATCCAAATCATGTTCTTTCTTGCTTCTACATAAAACAACATGCTTCCACAAAATAATACTTAGGGCTCACAATTGTTTTGGTTGTGGCATGCATTTTAATAGAAAGTTTTATTAGTCTCGATGTTCTTATTTCCCCAAGTTTATATATGTGGAAGAAAAAATCTTAATATCTTCTTGATTTTCTTGAATACATTATAAAGATTGATTTTATATGAAAACACTTGGTTTCTCTTACCTTTCTTTTACATTGAATATATCAAGCAACAACACCATTACTAAAAATCAATAAAAAATATAACACAATAGATGGAATTATGAATAACCATTAAAGAAACAACACCATTTACTCCATAAGAATCACAATCTATCATTAAACTAACAACATATATGGATTTATGAATATCCATTAAAACAACAAAAGAGAAGGAAAATATGAGAGATAACCAAAATAAATAAATTAAAAGCCAAAAACAAAATCATATACTGAATTAAAAAAGGTTAAGATAGATATACAAAACCTCTTATCACTTTGTATCATAACACCCTTCATATTTATATTCAGAAGTATAGACATTGAAAGATGACCTTATTTATATGTAACAAATAATAATAATGATAATTGAAGAATATGTAACTAAAATGATCAAAGTAACTAACTTTTGAGAAAGAAAACATGATGAACTTACCTGAGGTCCTATGTTCGAAGTATATCCACAGCTTGAAGTGATTTCACTTATTCTTGATTGCTTCTTATGAAACATGCAAAAACTTGAGCACACAAGATGACAAGAAAAATTAGTTATACTGATAATTAACTAATCAACTTGATCAAATGTAGAAAGATTCATTGCGATTAGTATTCTATACATGTAAGCATTCAACAATGATGAATCACATATCAAGAACACTATATATAGAAGGAATGTGCATATCAGATGGGATGGACTAAATAAGCTCATCTTGGTTTTGAGAATAATTTATTGCAGTCATCTGATCTTGGAGAAAACCTCCCTCGATATGAAGGAGCAACAACAAAGTCAACATTGAATATGTTATTGCTCCATTGGATCGAGAGAGGTTTGCTCCAAGAATAAATTGCTCCAATAATTGTTTCTCTACTAAACAGGGCCAACCACGTGAAGGTGGAAGCTCCTATGGCCCCTCCCCCCCTTCACATCACTCTAAATTCCCCAATACCCAATCTATATTCTAATAAAAAAATATGCATTAAAAATATTCAAAATTGATAAAAAGTGATTGTAAAGCTATAAATGAGGTTTATCATTTAAAGGAATATGTCATAAAAAATAGTTTTTATAAATGATATTTATCATCCAAAATGTGTTCCAAATATACTAGCTATATAATATACATCGATTTGTCTTATAAAATTATTATACATCTGAAATTCTGTTTAGTCTTCTTTAGTTTTCTAGTCCAGTTCTTAAGTAATTCATCAGCCTCCATGTCTTCATTTTCTAGGGGCTCTTCAACAAATGATGTTTCTTCAATCCTCTCACGTCGAGCATGCCTAATCTCATACCCATGGTGTGGAGGTTTCTTTAAGGGGCCATCGCTTACAACAAACAATATATATTAAATTTATATGGCCAATTTTTAAATATCATTGAAGTAGTTCATTAATATTAAAAAATACCTTTGCAATGTAATTATTTACCTGGTCCACTAGTGGGAACCGTTGGAATGGCTTCCCTGTACTCTTGATATTCAGGTCGAGGAGGCTCAACTACGACATTATCTGACATTGAAATGACAAAATCTATAAGGACAAAACCGTAAATGTATAATTAATAAAAATTAGAAGTACAAAATTTATAAGTACGAAATTATTAAGTATATGATTAATATAAATCCATTTTACTGTCATGGGACTCAGTCAAAAGAACATCGTCGGGATACACCCCAATGGGATGGGGCTGCTTTGGAGCACCATGATCTTTTGGTTGTGCTGCATTATCAATGCATTGTTTTCTAGTACTAATGTTTTTGTTGATAGTGTTTCTCCCCTGATTAAAACAAAGTAAGACATTAAAGTTATAGACAATATCAAACATTTATGTATTTTATAAGTAATGAAAGGTTAATGTGGGCTTATTTTTACTTACCTTATCCCACAAACTAGATCTTGGGGTCTGCCCCATGCTTTTCCTATGATAAACGACAACTTTATAGTTGTACTTGTAACCAATTTGGAGGTCTTCCTCTGTGGTTTCAGTTCTAAATTCATTGCCCTACATTGCATAAGAGTATGCATTTTTAATTTTATTGGATGCAATTACCTAAAAGTTGTAAGGAGATACATATAATATTGTTAAGATGTTTGGGAACTTATGATTCGTGACTATAACCTTGAGTAGTCGCCCTAGCCTATCATGTTCTAGTCATGTTTGGAAATCATTACTATGGGTTCCATCCAAGTGTCAGGCAACCTATCATCAAAAGTATCAAGTATGTTATATACCACACTTTTATTTAGATCTAAAGAAAAATGTTGGCACGGGGGTAGACCCAGGGTTCAATGCTAACAATGCACCAACAAAACCCTAACTACCAGCCCTTTCGGCAACACCTGTGAAGAAGGTGAAGTCTCACCCAAGGTAGAATCAGGGGGGGTTACAAGACTCAGGTGTTTGTAACCAATATGGGACACAGATCTGTGATAATAACACTTCGCAGAGTATTCTAGCAACACTTAAAAGGTGATATGAGTTAGTTCATTAGCTTCATTAACCTTGCATAACAAACCAAAAGGTAGATTGACGCAATAACAATAAAGATTAAGCACTTCGATCATTTAGCACATAACACTGAGTTAGGTCTAACATTCCTTCATCCTTAACACAACTAAAGAACTAAGAATCAACAGATCTATCTAACATACATAATAAGAAAAGCACCGAGCAGATTCATAACATAAGCAACACAACACAAAGAAACCAAAAAGACACAAGATATACATGGTTCACCCCAGTGTGGGGCTATGTCCACAAAATGCTTCATCTTATTTATTATTCTTCAATCTCTTACATTCAGTTGCTCCTGTGTACTAAGCCACAAAGCCGAGCTTCACACCAGACAGGATATCTGTGCACCGAGCGCCAGATCCTCCTTCCCAAAACTAGGTCAAGGCACATAGCCAACTTCTCTATTGAGCACAGAGCCTTTCATACACATTATGTTAAACAAAGCAACTCATAACTACTTGCACTTAGCCTCGCAAGATATTGAATCCTTCCTACATTACATTCTTACTTATTTATACTTTTACAATAATGCCTAATCATGGGTAAACCCCATGGGTCGACATCCCATAACCCATTACAAAAATCCTAAGGAACCCATTGTTGGGTTCACATAGCCCACAAAATAAGTGAAATCTGCGATCTCATCTCCACCTGGGTGCTCCTTCCTCTATCTCTGTGTCGAATTCCAAAAAGTGATCAATCCTGACCAAGGTTTCCTCAAAACTTGGTCAAGGGCTAACAGGCCCCCAACACTCATATGTGACTCGTCCCGAGTCACTTAGGTCTGGGCAATGTTGCTTCAAAGACCTCTAGCTTCACTCGAGCTACCTCAACTTGTTGCTTCGCCTGGGCCTCCTGCTCATTGAGCTCTTGGATCATTTTCTCTGTAACAGGCCCTTCCAGACGTTGTTCCGTTGTTGAAACCACTTGGTCTAGTTGTGAGAATTGTCCTTCAATTTCTTCAAATACCTTGTAGGCTTCATCCTACACAGGTTGTAGCTTTTGCGCAACTTCCATTACTCTGTCGTGGATGGCAGTAATTTGTTGTTGCACTGCGCGTTGTTCCTGGGACCTCTTCATTATTTCAACTATGGTGAGCAACTTCTTCTTCACATGTACTAACAATGCATGTTGTTATGCCTTCTGTGATCCAGGTGGATATCGGTGGCCACCCACCTTTTTCAACTGGCTCAAAACAACTTTCTGGCAATTTGGCAATTTACTATTTTTAGCAAGTTTTAACTTCTGGGGCCATTTAGGCCATTTTGAGGGCCTAAATGAAGGTTTTTAGAGATCAAGGTTCTAAATGATATACAAAGGCATAATTTATCCCCCAAAATGAATCTCCTTGATGATACCTTTCCAACGAGCTATCACACGCCTAAAACGGAGATCGTATGCAAAAGTTATGACCCCGGGAAGTTGATGTACTCACTTACCCAAACGGGGCCCACCTGACTTTTGGCGCTTCATCTCCTAGGGTTAGGTTTTTGGAATTCCTGCTTATTGTAAAAATGCCTTCAGAGCCTCATAGTAATCATCTTCTTGTGAATGTGAGTAGCCATCACATCTCTTCTCAGAGATAAGTTTCCACCATTCTAGCGAGTCTTTCACTCTGTATTTTTATAGTCTCTGTACATTTATTTCATTAATAGAAATCGTGTATTACTATATATCTGTGTTTATGGTTGCATCTCTGATACATTTCTGTTATATTATTGAATATCTGTGATATCTCTATGCATTTATTTATTATATCTCCGATCTCATTTCGTGCCGAAAATAATCTGGATCATTCTCTAACTGCGCTTCCAATTTCCTTAGCTCTGGATCTTCTACGAGGCGCTCGTAAGTCTGCGCGCTTCTATCACTCAGTTGTTTGCATTATGAGGCGAGGGATCTAATCCTTACTACTGATTTCTCAGCGGCTTCCTCCTCTGGTCATACACCTCCTGCGGGGTGCTCGGTACTGCTTGGATGTCCAACTCAGTTATCCTCGCTTGAAGCTACTGGATGGTCTCAGCGAGCTTCGCCACTTGAACCTCGATTGATTCATGTTCCTCCTGTTCCAAGAATAGCACAAAGAAACATTATCTATTCACTACTTCTTTGATCGTAGCTCGTTATGTGAGCAATTTCTCCTTTTCTCTCTAAATCTTCACTTTCTCCTCCTCGATCATCACCCGAAACTCTTCTTTCTCATTTTCATAGGCGGTTACACAGTACCACTCTACTCGTAATTTCTCTAAGACTTCCTCTTTTTATTGTTTCAAGGCTTCTGTATCCTTCTCCTTTTCTTCCTTGATTTTCTGAAGTTGAGCCTCTGTCGCATCTGCAACTCCTCTTAATTGGGCTGGTTCATCCCCCAATTCTGCAATCTGTGATGAGGGGGGCGCAGTAGGTACTGCATGAATGGCTTGTTGTATGTACTGCAGTTCCTTATCGATCCTTCCATACAAATCCTCCTTCTTTTCTCCATATCTCTTAAACATGTCCTCAGAAGCATCCTCCATGGCTCCATGGACCAAACTGATATCATCCTCCATGAGCTTGGCTTCTAAGTAGGGTTTGCTAGCGCACGTCTTTTTTCTTACTGAAGGTTTATGCGAAGAAACCTTCCTCTTATGTGGTGTTATTGTTTCAGTAGGGGGATCTTTCAGCAGTGTAGCTTCGCCTTCTCCTTGATTTTCTCCTTCATCCCCCCCTCCTTGTCCATTTGCTTCATCTCCTCCTCCTAGCGAGCTAGATCCATGTTCTTCAGAGGCGTTGTCCTCCTCATCAATATCTATATTCTGGACTTCCTACTTTTTCTTCTTCTTCTTCTTTGTCCCACTAGACTGTCTGACATGCTCGACCCGAGTGACTAGGGGGCTTCCTATGAAGTCAGTGTTATAGAGTTTTACATCGGTAACAACTACAAGGAACTCCTCCGGACATTCCTTCATGATCTGCTCCATGTCTTCATCTGTCAACTTGTAATATCATTGTAACTCTTCCTTTTTCTCATCTCTGCGCTCAATGATATAGATAAAATGTCGATCTGCGTGGAACTTGGCTATCAGTTTGTATTGGTGCAAGGTGTGCAGTGTCATGTGTGGAAATTCTTCAATGGAAACCTTCAATTTCTGATAATACAAATGGAACACAACGTTTGACTGCGATTTCTTCAACATGTCGTTGGTGTACCACAAGGTAGAGAACCTAGCGGCCAACGACTCCGATGGTTCTATCTCTGGAAAGGTGGCTCCTTTAGGTATTTTCCAAACGAAAAATGCAATCAACATGATCAACCAGCTAAAGTGGAACTCGTATCCCTGATCCTGAGCTTCATGAAATTCTTTCTCGAGTTCATTGACGAGGTAACTCACCCAATTCATCTACATGCCCTCCACACATTTTCCTGTGAGGTCCACCATGAACCCAATGACCTATGTGGGGTGGTTATTTCTTATGATATTGCTAGCTATGAGTTGGAAAGCGATGTGCACTATGCCATCTTGGATAGAGGCTACCTTGTAGCCTCGCTATCCCTTTTCGACTTCGTTCTAAGCCTCCTTGATGCGCTGTGATAGGGAGCGATCTGAGGGATTTCCTGGGTAAAACTATTGAGGGTCGGTTACCTTCATGCTTAATCCTATAATCAAGTGGATCAGCATTGGATCCACAGTAATCTGTCGGTCGAGCCATAGATATCTGTCATGGTAGCACGACAAGAGGATTTTAACGCAAGCGTTAACTTCCTAGTGACGACCAAAATGGGGAATCTTCATCACATTTAGCAAAGTGGACTATGCAAGATCCTTAATCCATGGCTGGGAGACCAGGCGAGGCTTCTTTCCATTTGTCTTTGTCAAGTATCGATGGGGTGTGAGCATATCATAGTTCTTTCTATTCCCTAGGTTGAATTTGTTGTTCTTTAGTAACGAGATCTGTCCTAATTGGCTTCCAACTACGCGTATTCCTTTTGAAATGTATGCAATGATCAAAGTGTACTCATAGTCTCATGGGATTTTGTCGCAGTTACCCGCACCAACCAAAGGTGGAATATAGTCTGGTAAGATCGAAGGGATCTGCTTCGCATTAGCCAAATCGTCGCGATGCTTAATTCGTTGCTCAGTCGTGGGGTTGACACAGCTCGAACATCATCCAGTCGAAGGGGAATCCTGCAGTCTCATGGTTGACGATGCATGTACACCTTCAGATAATTATTTATCAGTCGTCAGCTTTTTTAAGATCTCCTCGACACACTTCTCTAATTCAGTAAGTTCGCTCGACATTCTCACTGTTAAACAGACAGGTCAGCGTAAGCTAACGAATAAGTAGACAAACAGAAAACGACGTCTATTTTCTAATAACACAACTCGACACACAATCAATTCTCTATTAGCTCATCTAATCACGGGTGGTAAAAATTTGTCTCGGCATAGTGTCCGACAGGTTAAATAAGTGGGGCCTCGTAATGGATTCTTCCAATGGGCATGAATGCTTCCATCAATGTGAATCTGTCGGTTATGGCACGGTCTCAATGTCCCAAAAGCGGACCATCCACTCATAAAAAAATTTTCTAGCCATTCCAGAGCATCGTTATAATGGTCGGGGTGCCTCCAACGGTCATATAGCTTCACCAGGGAGAATTCCCATTCTGCATGGTCCTGTTGTTCCGGGGAGGTTCAAATCCTGTGAACCTGCCTCCTGCGAGGTTCCAGTCTGTGAAGTTTTCCCTCTGTTCTTTGTAACTTCCTGTAGATTTTCTAACTTGGCTTTATTTTTACTGATCTTCCTTGCCTTATTTCCTATGGTCTAAGTTTCTCTAACTATTTATGGATTCCTCTTTCCATTCTTATTCTTATCTTCCCCTAGCGTAGTGACTTTGCACTGCTGATGTGCTTTCAAAGGATTCAAAGTTAATATCCCTCCTCTTATTAATTCCAGGGTGGGTATTCTTCTTTCTTGCATGGATAGGTCCTTCAAACCTTCTTGCATTCTTTCAACTTCGACAACTAATTCTCTTGCCCTCTATTGCTTCGACTCATCTTCTCGTTCTTATAATAGTTGGTCTATTTTTCTAGCTATGAAATCCCTTAGTTCTTACTTTTTATTTTTTGTAGATTCTTCCTCTACTTTCCTTCTAATCTGATCTTTCTCAATCCAAGTCTTTCCTAATAAAATTGGGAAAGGGGCATTGTTCTCAACAAACTTAATGACTTAAAATTCATCTTCAGTCGATGTTCCATGGATAATAATAGGTACATTAGTAACTCTTCCACATAGGGTTATCATCTTACATTTAAACAAGCCTATCCTTCCCAATGAAGGTACCATAGTAGGCTTTCCCAAAGTTTCCCAAGTGCCTTCTGTCATAATATTCACTTGTGTTTCTTCATCCAAGACACAGTCTATGCCAAAGTTTCCTATTCTTGCATTTATGTGTTGTTTTTCTTTCATGATCTCTGGTAAATTGACATCTTTGTGTGATCTAAAATTGAAGAAGACTTGAAAAACTTGAATAAATATTGCAAGTGAAATGTTATGTGTTTAAAGCAACCAGATCAATTTGCAACACATAATTAAGGATTACTTATGTAGAAATACACATAGACAGCAGCATAAAAACATTGAACATCAG
>ML818541.1:3742-65467 GCA_009831015.1 Picea engelmannii | reverse complement strand
GAGTCTTGTCACCACCGCCTCCCTTATGCATTGAAGGGTTAGAGCCTTCACCCTACGACATTATGTTCCGTTCCAACAAAATCTTCATCATGTTTCTCAACTCTATGACAGCCTGTCTGAGATCTTCGTCTTCGTCTGGAACATGTTCATGATCTTCTGCATGTGCCATGATTGGTGAATGTCTCTCTGCAACTCGCGGTGAATGAAACTTCTTCCTCCTCGTCGGATAAGAACTTGGCTCCACAAGTTGACCTTCTCCTCTTGTGAGTTTCAAACTTGTGAGCATCAGAAATAAAACTTGCAAAACAATCAAGTCTTCAAAACCAGTGCTTTGATACCAACTTGATCTAAAATTGAAGAAGACTTGAAAAACTTGAATAAATATTGCAAGTGAAATGTTATGTGTTTAAAGAAACCGGATCAATTTGCAACACATAATTAAGGATTACTTATGTAGAAATACACATAGACAGCAACATAAAAACATTGAACATCAGACATAAACACAACAACTTGATAAAGGAGTTCACCCCACTCCGGGCTTCTCCTGGTCCAGCTTCCAATGGATCATTATTATTAAATTGCTCAAAGTGCTAAAAAACATGCATTAGAATGCTCAAAATGACAAACTAACTGCTCTAATGGCTCCGCAGCGTCCCAAAACCCCTGTCTGGGCTCTTTCGGCACCTGAAACGGTCGAAAAATGAGAAAGATATGCCTCCTTGAAGCTCCTTCTCCAACTTTGTTGTCTCTGGTTCTACAAATTGTACCCTTGTTGTTCAAACCTGGCACACACGCTCATTTAAGCGTAAAGAACCTAGTCCCGTATGCAACCGCGCACCGGTACAAACTATAGGATGGTTAAGGGTGCACTAGCCCCTAACTGCCTAGGCACTTGGGCGCATGGCACATGGAACCATAGGATGGGCGCAGAAGTAGTTTAACCGTTGTAACTCCCGGGTGGTTAACCACCGGTCAAACCATACGCATTAACCAAAGGTTATAACATTCCCGCGCGCATGTTTTAGATGGCAACATATATATATGTATTGCAATGTAATACATTGAAATACATTACAATGTAATATTATATCGTGCGTGCCAAAAGCTTGGGTTTAACATATACGGTCGTATGTACAATGATGTGTCCACGGGTCGGGGCTTAGCCCCGGCCCGCCCCCCTTTCCAACTATTACAACATTTCAATTCAAATATATGTGTGTTGGTTTATGTAACAAGGAACATAGCTCGGCACCATGGTTAGTGCAAATTGTAAAGTCATATGTTGTGGTGGGAGGTCCGAGGGTCGAACCCCGCGGCCTCCATTATTTTTACATAGCAAATATGGGCCAATCAATGAGGGACACATGGCGCCCAAGCATTGGGCTACGTGTCCTCATACCATTCGCTGCCAATGACACACGTGTCAACATCCGATTGGACAACCACCAACCAATAAGAATGTGCCACGTCTTCCACCTGCCATGTCATCATGATGGTACGTCCCTCCACGTGGCCGTATAGACTGTACGGACGGGTACAGTTAGCATCCCAAAATTTTGCCTGTTTGGCTTGGTGGACAGATCGCGATATCTCCTCCATACGGACTCTGTTTTTGAAAGTAAATATACCGTCGGAATCAGGAAGACGAGATGGACGCAATGGAACTGTTTTCATTGCATTCCGAGCACTTTGAAAATTGAGCAAATTTTGATCCCCTGATCATTGTGATCACTCATTGTTTCTTTCAACTGTGATAACATAGTCTGAGCTTTCTCTGATTCTTTCTCTTTATGATTCTCTAACATGCTCTTAGTCTCTTGACTTTCTTCATATTTTTCTTGTCTCATGTCCATCCTTTCAACTTTAGCAATCATCCTTGGACAATCCTCAACCTCATGACCAACAATTTTACAACAAAGACAAATAGGACATGTATGCAGGGCATTCCTTAACAAGATGTCTCGATCTTCTACAGTTATAACATAGTGTCAATCCTCTCTTTCTTTTATATGTTCCCCAACCTCTTTTGTACTGTGCATTAGGATCACAGTGCTGGACCTGCAATCTGCAAAAAATCTTTCTAGGTTCCTGCATCCACTTATTAGTCCAAAAATTCTTTTTATGCATAGGAATAACATATCTTTCTTCATTTCTATTAGCTTTAATTATATCAACTCTTTCTTCCATCTGTGCCCTAGCTTTCAGACTAGGAAAAAATCTATTAAACATACTTAAATTCATGCTTTTGAAATAAAAATTTCTACTTATCTTACTCTTATCAAAGCACAGAGATTTACCTCTTTTAATATCTTACCTCTTTTCGTTAGATCGGGTTTCTTTCTTAGCACAAAGCTTCGCAATCCAAGTAGAGTACGATGCACTTCAGTAGCAGATCTATGCACAAAGTTTCTCTTTTCTTTATTTCAGTTCCCAGCAATAACAGTTTCAGGTCCCGGAAATGAAACCATTTGTTGGCACAGGGGCATACCCAGGGTTCAATGCTAACAATGCACCAACAAAACCCTAACTACCAGCCCTTTCGACAACACCTGAGAAGCAGACAAAGTCTCACCCAAGGTAGAAGAAGGGGGGGTTACAGGACTCAAGTGTCTGTAACCAATCTGGGGTAGAGATCTGTGATAATAACACTTCGCAGAGTATTCTAGCAACACTTAAAATGTGGTATGCATTAGTTCATTAGCTTCATTAACCTCGCAGAACAAACCAAAAGGTAGATTGACGCAGTAACAATAAATATTAAGCACTTCGATTATTTAGCACATAGCACTGAGTTAGGTCTAACATTACTTCATCCTTAACACAACTAAAGAACTAAGCATCAATAGATCTATCTAACATACATAATAAGAAAAGCACTGAGAAGATTCATAACGTAAGCAACACAACACAAAGCAACCAAAAAGACACAAGATATATGTGGTTCACCCCAGTGTGGGGATACATCCACCAACTGCTTTGTCTTCTTTATTATTCTTCAATCTCTTACATTCAGTTGCTCCTATGTATTAATCCACAGAGTCGAGCTTCGCACCATAGAATAGATCTTCGCACTGAGCGCCAGATCCTCCTTCCCAAAACTGGGTCAAGGCACATAGCCAACTTCTCTATTGAGCATAGAGCCTTACATACACATTTTGTTGCACAAATAAACTTAGAACTAATTGCACTTATCCTCGCAAGATATTGACTCCTTTCTACATTACAGTCTTACTTATTTATACTTTTACAATAAGGCCTAATCATAGGTAAACCCCATGGGCCGAAATCCCATAACCCATTACAAAAACCCTAAGGAACCCCTTGCTGGGTCCACATAGCCCACAAAATAAGTGAGATCTGTGATCTCAACTCTGCCTAGGCGCTCCTTCCTTGATCTCTGTGTCGAAGTCCAAAAAGTGGTCAATACTGACCAAGGTTTCCTCAAAACTTGGTCAAGGGCCAACAAAAATTAAAGGTATTGAATTCAAAATATTGTAATTTACCTTGTGGTACCAGTTATTTGTTCTCTTGTTTTTCTTAATTTCTTTTCTTTTTCATCATCAATGAGCACCTTCCACTCCCTCTCTGGAATCAATGTAGTGTGATCATACCCAGGGTTGACTGCCAAGTTTCTTCTATAAACATCCCTCATATATTTTAAATATTTTCTTGATGCAAAGGCAACCTGTTTTTTATTGAAGGTATTTACTCCAAAGAGGCCTTCAAGATAATCCAAAAGTTCATTTTTGAGGTTGGAATTCTGGAAATTCCACCTCATGCATATCATTCCCCCAAAAATCAACAAGGCCTTTCTCTCAAGGTGCCTATAAAAATGGTTGTTTCCTACAAGAAAAAATATATGATCATTAATTTAAAAATAATAATCTCGGTGATTTATGTTTGATATGGACAACATGAAAAAGTTAAAATATGAAAAACTACCTGGGAGTCTTATTTGTTTTAATGGAAGTATGTTATCATCGACCAAAAAAGTGCACGGAAGGGTCCCCGTGTTGGTCACACGCCTAGCTCTAGGAAATGCACCCATATCAACCACATCATCAACCTCATCTATGTCACCACCTCTACAAGATCTTGACCCTTGTGTGGATGTTTGGTGGTGTGTCATGGATTCCATCTAAAGGTGTGGAAGACAGAGAAGTAAACATTCTAGAAGTTATATGACAACCCATGTCAAGACTCTGTGGCATCTCTGCAGTGCCACTACTATCGACACTAGGCTGAACAGGCTCCAAATATCTCTATATAAGAAAGAATTTTTTTTTCGTTAGATAATGTAAAAGTTAAAAAAAAAACTATCATAATTGAACTTATTAGTACATAAAAAAAAATCACTTTAAATTATGGTTATTCCCTTATATGTCCTAAGTTGTGTCCTAACTATATTGGTCCTTTCTATGATGTCAGGATTTTGATCTACATGGTCTAACAAGCGAGCAAGTTCCTTGTTCTCTTTAATGATCTTGTTTTTAATCATTACCATTGGATTAGGGGATGAATAGAGCTCCTCCTCGTTGGGGGAATCATGATCATCATGGCTTGCAGACTACATATTTCAATAAAATCAATGTTATTTTAGTTATATAAACAAATGAAATAACTAATCGTCACACAAATAAAATTATATAAACAAATAACAAAATTCACATAGAATCAAAGTTGAATTTCTTAATCATTTACATGTTTTGCGATTGCCCATTTTCCACGATCATCCTACCACGTTTTAATATAATTAGAACCTCGAAACATTTAAAAAATTGTTAATGATTACAAAAAACTGATTGCCACACAAATAAAATTATATAAATAAATAATAAAATTTGCATTAAATGTAAATCAAAATTGTTAATCGTTTACATGTTCTACGGCTGGAAATTCTCCACAATCAACCTCCCCCATTATTATAAAATTGGGACCATTAAATATTTCAAACATTGTTAAAGATACAAAAAATATAATGCAATAAGTATAGGTTTCTTAAAGAGGTGTTGCATAAGTACCTGCACACTATTGGTTGATGTTTCTATTCGATTCAAATGGTAATACACTAATAAATCTTCCCTGAGAGCTATTTTTTTATCATGCCCACGACTACCCAATTCCCTTCGCGTCCCTCATATATGCAATTTGGTTGCTTGTTTGTTGTCCTAGGTTGTGTGTTGTTTATAAACCCTGCGATATTACCAAAATATTTAGGCCTTCCATCAATATAGATAGTGGCTTTGTTATTTTTATCATTGTTAATTATCTGTATATAATTTGTGACGAGTGCATATCTTCACATACTTCACATGTACCGGACCACCTACATCCAATCATTACAACTGTAACACAGTCTGACATAGTCCATCAATTCATTTACTGTATTGTATTTTACAATTATTCCATCCATGGAAAATATCCCCAGGCCATCCAGGGAGGATGGTGCAATGTGATACATCCTATCATTGACAATGAAGTCAACGTCTAACAGAAAACGTTCCTTACGTACCCACTTTTTCACCAGATGCTTACACCTGAGTGGAACCTCTATATCTCATATGCTCTCATCATCATAAGAGCTTGATCCTCCTTTGGAAAGAAAACATTCCATGCATCTACATAATTTTCTTCTAACCTTTTCACCTCTAGAGGTACTTGTTCATGTATCATATGATCTACTAGATGGAGTCGCATTTACCTCTATTTTTCTAGAGATTACCTCACTCAAGGAATAAATATCTGATAGGTACCTATTTGGTTGTACCTTTAGTCAATCGAATCAAATATCTAGTTATCCAGGATTGTAAGAATATAGTGAGATATCTAAAATGATACAATGAAATCATCACCTCTCCTAATTGACTTAACCACATTGGAACTATGTTAAGTGATTAAAGAAGTTATCTTTTGTTTTCTATCAAATTTCCTCTATTTAAAACTTATTTTTATGCTAATTTTGAGTGACAAAAATTGGGTTCAAAATCCCCTAAGTGGGCGTGGAAGAGTCCAAGTGAAAATAATGGGTGATTTTGATGTCATAGATATGCCCCTCATAGTGTGATAGCTTACTGAAGTGATTCTATAAGTATCCCCCCCCACAAAAACAAATACATGAAATAAAATTCTATAAGATGTTAAGAGAACAATATGAGGACGAAGAGAGCGAGGATGAAATATTTTCCACTACATTTATCTTTGAGAAGGCATCGATTCAATGTTTTATTATGTCATTGAGAGAATGTCCAATGTCAAGAGGACAAGGGAAGTCTTATCATGCAAACAAATGACTATTCATGGGGCCCTTAGAGGAGGCAAAGTCCACTCCAAGGGTACAAAATGATTGTGCTCTCTTCTAACATAAGAGGCTTAGGGAGTGTCTATAAAAGAAACTATGTAAACCAAATTGTAGCAGCAAATAAAATAGAGATTATTTTTATTCAGAAAATAATTATGGTGGTTGTTAGGGTAAAATAAATACTAGTGTTTACTCTTCATGGATGGAGTTTTGAAGCTCTCAATGTAGAGGGGAAATCTAGGGGGTTGTTGGTAGGATGGCATAAGTCCCTTCGATTCAAGAGTGTCTCCTTTTTATAGAATACCATCAATATCGCATTGTTCTCCCCATGTTTAGATTCAATTTTCAATTTTATTAATGTCTATGGACCTTTTTGGTGTAGGTAAGGTTTGTGGGATTCCTTTTTTGGGAACATGGATTTGCGAAAGGATAATTTAATCAAGGAAGGTGATTTAAATGTCACTTTGATCCTAGGTAGATGTGGGGGGGGGAGATAGAAGGATGGACCCCATGGCCAAATACCTCATACAAAATATTGATGATGAGGGTATATGTGACATAGATCCCTTGACTTTGAAACCCACCAAGAGAAACAATAAGTTGGGTGCAAAGGTTATCCCCAAGAGAATCAAAAAATTCGTTGTGGTTGAAAAACTTATTGTCAATATAGATATAATTAGTACATGGATAGGAGAAGCAGGTTCCTTTGACCATGTCCCTATTTTCCTACAAGTGGGGGATATTACTCCAAAAACCACATGTCCTTTTAAGCTCAATTCACATTGGTTGAAGGAACTTGAGTTCAAAGACCTAGTTTGAAATGAATGAAAACATTATGCTAGGTATTTGGTGGACTTTGAAAAGTTACTCTTGTTTTGTGAAATTTTGAAAAGAATAAAAAGGAATCTAGAAAGACAAGAACACGTGATCATATCAATTGATATTGAATTTATTAAAGGATTTTTTAATTTGTTGGGGAAGGATCTGTTAGCACTCAATAATTTATTTGGGTTGTATCAAAGAAAGCCCCGAGGTAATTGTTTCAACCAAATTTAGATTGTATTATGATCTATACAACCAGAGAGGACTCTCTCATATATATAATGACTAGTAATAACTCAAATATTTCATCAATAAATGCACATAGGTTAGATTCAGCAATAGAACACGTTTATTTTTGTTTTAAAGGGGATGGTAGGACAAGCAAGAGAGAAAGTACCATTGGGCAATGGAGTCGATTTAAGAAAATGATAGAAAAAAATGAATCAATGACTGAACTCGAGAGGATAAAGGCTAAATGAGCAGTAGTATTCAATTAAAAATCTTTGTGTATGGCAAGAGAAAAATACATGAAGAAACTTGGAGCACTGTTGGGGATGATGTACTAACTTACCCAAATGGGGCCCACATGATATTCAATTAAAAATCTTTTTGTGTGGCAAGAGAAAAATACATGAAGAAACTTGGAGCACTGCTAGGGATTATGTACTAACTTACCCAAACAGGGCCCACATGACTTTTGGCGCTTCATCTCCTAGGGTTAGGTTTTTGGATGTCTAGGGTTTTGGCATTCTTGTTTATTGTAAAAAGGCTTTCAAAGCCTCATTGTAATCTTCTTCTTGTGAATGCGCACAACCGTCACATCTATTCTCAGAGATAAGCCACCACCATTCCAGCAAGCTTGTTTCCACTGCATTTTACAGTTTCATCTTATTTCATTATTGAATAGAAAACCAGTTGTATTGTATCTCTGTTATTTTGTGTTAAGAACCTATTAATAATATGTATTAATTTCATTCTGCTCATAAAATATGGATCAATGGTATCAGAGAAGTCTGCTCCTTGTCCTCTTAATGCATGTCCCCAACGAGGTCGGAGTATAAAGAGTTGGGTCTCGAGCTTGTTTCTCTTGAGGACAGAATCTCTCACATGCCCAAGCAACCTCTCATGGCAGGAGAAAATAAAGATGGTGAGATAGGAGATCCTTTCAAACTGTTGATTGAGGAATCCCTCACGCAACAGAGGAATGATATGATGTATAGTTTCGCACAAATACTTCGGCGGCTACCAACAGGTGAAGCATCTTCTTCGAACGGAGGCGCCGCCCCCTTCAAGGTACAAATAAACTTTGATATTCCTATATTTGAAGGTCAGATAGACACAGATTCTATAGAAAAGTGGTTGAATATACTAGAAGGGTATTTTTCTGTCCATAACTTTTCAAATAGAGAAAAGATTAATTTTGTTCTCCTCAAAGCCATTCCCCATGTTAAATATTGGTGGGAAACTTTCTGTGAGAAAAAGGAAACAGAGGAAACCTCATTATTTTCAGTCACGGCAACCTAGGAATCCTTCATGGATTCCATTAAGGAACAATACTACCCTGTCGGAAGTTATGACGACCTGTATACCAAATGGACCACACTGCGGCAAGAAAGAGACTAAGCAGTGCCAAATTTCACAAATATATTCCATACCTTACGCACCAAGCTAGGTATCAAACATTCAGAGTGACATATGGTGATCAAGTATCATGGTGCTCTACATAGATACATCTAGACCAAAATGGAATTTATGGACATCTCATCCTTGGGCGCGGCCTACCAATATGCTCTCAAAATCGAGCAGAAGCTCAAACAAAAGATGTACCAATTTGGCCCTAGGAACCCCTCACAACAAAATTTGGGAAAGGGTGGCCCCAACCCACATAACAAGGGATAGAGTAAATATGGACAGTATCAGGACAACCGGTCCAAGCTGGAAGGAAAGAAGGACACTGGAAAGACAAAGAAAGATACCGGGAAGTGGTGTGACTTCCATAAGAGCCCTTGGCATAACACTGTTGACTGCCGCTCAAAGTAGTCGTTGGTGGCTGAATTCAAAGCCTCTGAATCAGGTGAAGATTATGAATCTAAGCCAGAACTAGAAAGGGGAAGACAGATCAATGAAGTGGAACCCAGTTCCATTGTTTCTACCACCAATATCCAACCTGGTGAACTAGATGAGCCAGAAGAAGGAGATCACTTCTTCCATTCACATATGTGGGTAAAAGGCACCCTGTTGCACTTCATCATTGATAGAGGTAGCCAGAAGAACCTCATCTCAGAAGAGGTCATCAAGCAGTTGACCCTGCCAACAACGTCGCACCCACAACCCTACACCATTGGATGGCTCCACCAAGGAAGCGATCTATGCATCAGCCAATAGTGTCGACTGTCGTACAACATCAAGCCCTTCAAAGACGAGATATTGTGTGATGTTTCTCCTCTCGAAGTTTGTGATGTTCTTTTGGGCCAACCTTATTTATGGAAACGTCATGTTGTATATGAGTCTAGGCCTCGTAGTGTTATTATTACTTTGAACAGGAAATTGTGCAGGATACCCGAGGCAGTCCCACCTGGTGTTTTTCCTTGATCTTTGTTAAGTAATGCAGGAAGGTCATCTCTCAGACAGGGAAGTTTGTCTTCTTCATGATTCACTCTCAGAATAAGTGAAATATCATAGCCACATCTAGGGTCTCTGCGGCCGACCTCTCCACATAGCAGAAGTAAGTAGATAAGGTCATGGAAGAATACTCGGATATATTCTCCTCACCTACAGGAGTACCTCTGCACTGCCAAGTCAAGAAAGCCATCGATATGACCCCTGGCGCATCGCTGCCCAATGAGCCAGTCTATCACTGCTCTTTATTAGAGAATGAGGAGATCAAGCGACATATCCAAGAACTACTCCACAAGGGGCACATCCGTCCCATCTCATCACCTTACGGGAGCCCAATCGTGCTGGTACAGAATAAATATGGAACTTGGCAACTCTGTATTGATTACCGAGCTCTGAATAAAATCAAAGTCAAAATTCGGTACCCGATTCCCTGAATCAACGACCTCCTTGATCAACTCAAGGGGGCCAAATACTTCAGCAAGATTCATATGAAGTCTAGCTATCACTAGGTCTCGATAGAACAGACAGATGTCTGGAAGACCGCCTTCATGTCAAAGGAAGGCCTTTTTGAATGGTTGGTCATGCCCTTTGATTTGACAAATTCTCCAACCACTTTCATGAGGATGATGGATGATATCTTGCAACCATTAACCAATAATTTTGTAGTGGTGTATCTGGATGACATTCTAATTTACTACAAGACTTGGGCTGAACACTTGCAGCATATTCAACAAGTTTTGCACACCCTGCGACAGCAAAAGCTATATGCCAACTTGGAAAAATGCTCCTTTGGCATGGACATGGTCCATTACCTAGGATACATCATTGATCAGCATGGTGTACATGTGGATCCAGCCAAGATCCAAGTCATTTGTGACTGGCCAGCCCCAACAACACTCACTGAGCTTCGAAGATTCTTGGACCTTGCCAATTTCTACCGCAGGTTCGTGTTGGGATTCTCCCATATTGCATGGGCCCTCAGCCAAATAAATAGGGGTCATGGTAAGGATACATTTTCATGGGGCCGGTCCCAACAACAAGCATTCGATGATTTGATGTAGTGCGTGTGCTCAGCCCCAGTAGTTTCACTACCAGACTTACAACATCCCTTTGAGATCGAGACAAATGCTTCAGACTATGTTGTGGGTGTCGTTCTCACTCAGCATGACCACCCCGTGGCCTATCATAGTGAGACACTGTCAGATACTATCTGTAAGTACCCTACGTATGAAAAATAAATGTACTCCATTGTGCAAGCCTGCCTCCATTGGATACATTACATTCTTGGGAAGGAGACAATAATCCACACTGATTATAAGCCACTGTAATTCATGAGGATACAGGGAAAATTCCAAAATAACCACCATCAAAAGTGGTCCACATACTTACAACAATTCCACCTCAACATCAAGTATAAAATAGGAAGCACCAATCGCATCGTTGATTGCCTCAGCAGACCTCCAGTCACGAAACTCACCATGATGCTAAACTCTTGCAGCCATGAGAAATCTAGATGGCCTTAACTTTATGAGACAGACCTTGACTTCACCACCACCTACCAAATGCTGGGTGCAAACACAGTTGTCGATAATTTCCATATTCAAGATGGGTTGTTGTGTTGTTTGGGCCATATCTGTGTTCCATCAATTGAGCGAGGGAAGCTGATTTGGGAATCCCACTACAGTCGGGTGGCAAGACACTTCGTTGTTGAAAATACAGTGGCGATGCTATAGAAACATTTCTACTGGCCGAAACTTTGATAGGAGGTCAACAAGTATATCAGGTCCTGCACTACCTACACTACTGCCAAACCAACCACTAAGAAACAAGGCCTGTACACCCCTCTTCCTACTCCTGATAGGCCATGGGAATCCATCTTAATGGACTACATGTTGGGCCTCCCATCCACCAAGCGGGGAAATGATTGTGTTTTTGTGGTTGTTGATCGCTTTTCTAAGATGGTGATTATGGTTGCTTGCAAGAAGAGCATCACAGCAGAGGCCACTGCCAAACTCTTCTTTGACCGAGTATGTGTACATTTTGGAATCCCACAAACCATTGTCTCAGATCGGGATAGTCAATTTATCAGCACATTCTAGTCAAGTCTCTAGTCACTATTGGACACTAAACTCACTAAATCCATGGCCTTCCACCCCCAGACAGATGGCCAAACTGAGGTTGTAAATCGAATGATTGTGCATATCCTTCACATGTATAATTCAAAGCACCCTCACACATGGGATGAGAGTCTTCCCTATCTAGCATAGCTACAACTGAGCTTTGCATAGCTCAACCAGCCACAGCCCCTTTCAGGTGGGGTTGGGTGATGCAGACCCCCAACCCTTGGGTCGAGGTCCGCGTAGGATCGTTCTAATCTTCCCTTGAGTCTAATTGACTCCTTGATTTCCCCTCGAGGAAGATCTCATTCACTCAAGGTGTATCCATAGGTCCTTATGAATTGAGCCTGTGTGGACAAACACCAGGCGTCAACCCAAATCTCCTTGACCACAATAACATCGTGCCCTTCGCTAATTCGGGCTTTCGGGTTTCGTGATATCGCGATTTCCATTGTCGAATTTCCGTCTCCTTAACCAGCCGAAACCCGAAATGTCGATTCCCCAAAATCTATTCAGCAAAAACTGCTTCTCACAGAACCTTCCGTCGATTCAGAATTTTGGACTTCACGATTTCGTGAATCCGGATGCGAGGCTTCCAGCTCTTCCACCCACAAAACTCCGAAATAGTTAACGAATATTGACTCCACCTATTTGACGAGGACATGCCACCTGTCCACTCAAGCACTTTCTACTTTTGACGTAGACTCCTGCCACATGTTAGTCTTCCTGATCTTTGGGACTCTCACTCCTAAAGCACTGTCTCCTCCATTTCCCGACATCGAAAGTGTCGAAATCCCGAACTCCCCGTCACTTCCTATCGCAACTTGTGATTTCGAAACTTTCGCTCCACTACACTCAACCCCTTGTCGTTAGGATCCCCGAAATGCTGAAATGATCTAACGGATCAGACAGATCAAGATTGATGGTTGAAATGAATTTTGACACCAACGAAATGGACTCATCCAAACCTTATCCTCCCTACAACTCTTCTAGATCCTATGGCCTTCGCGACTTCATGAATTCTCCACAGAGAATTCCAACCGCTCGTTGCCCGTAGACAACTTCTGCGAAATAAACCAAGGTTCTTCCTCGTGAACTTTTCTTCTATTGGGTGACTTCGACTCCCATATCCCTCTTAACACTTTCAAAGGTGTTGACCCTCCTGAGATTTCTCTCTGGAAAATTCAAGCCTCAAAATCACTCTTGCACGCCCTCCTTGCAACAATCTATCAAATACCGTTGTGTATTTGATCTCTTTTGACTCTGTGCACTCCCTGCAATAGTAGTCCTTCAACTCTCCTTTAGTTGATAAGTCCTAAGACTTCCAACGCCTGCGCACTCCTTTCATGGCTTCCTGTGCTACTCCCGCACTTCTATTGAAATGAGAACAATGGTATCCCTCCCGAGCTTTCAGAGATAACCTCTGAGAGAACAACAAATGCATAGATAGAGAGAAATAAAAACATTGTAAGCATACCATTCACCATGTATAAGAAGACAACATCATAACACCATGAAATCTAGTTCAAAGCTTCTTATATTAATTCAAAGCTCCTATACATGGGGTTTTCTCCACAACTCTCTGCTACATCTCTCTCCTTCTCTATGCTAATGTTCTAATGAATTGTATAATACAAAGACGAGGGTGTCTATATCTGTTTTCCCTCCTGCTCTCTAACTGTCTAATCTATGTTTCAAATCTACCTACTTTCATTAACTATGCATAAATTCCTTAACTTTTTACAGATGAGAGAAATCTCTCATGATTTGTTTACAATATGCGAGTACGCCTCCCTTTAACCATTACATTTAATGTTTTCAAAAATATCTCAAAACGTGAGAAAATGCGTGTTGTGCTTTCTAGCTGTCTTTCGCCTCCATGCTCGCTTGACTGCTTACGATGCTCCTACATCATAGTCCCTCGCTTGAAAATTTTCATGAACTCATGTTCATGATCTCTTGCACAGTCTTTCCATGCTTCTGAATTTCTGCTTCATCCTCCCAACTGGCATATTCAACTGGATGTCCCTTCCACTTGACCAAGTATTCAAAATACTCTTTCCTCCTGGTCTTTTTGTTGACTCTCTTGTCAATTATGCTTTCCATCTGTGGATTTTCAGCTACAGGAATTTGTTTAGTCCATTGAACCTTGTATGTTCATCCTCTTCTCCTACTTCTCCAGCTCTGTAAGGATACAAATCCGCAACATTGAATATCGGTGAAATTCCGACCCCATCAGGTAATACAATCTCATATGCGTTTGCCCCAAATTTCTTCAAGACCCTGCATGGTCCAATCTTTTTCATTTTCAATTTGTTATATGTTCCCCTTGGGAACCTTTCCTTCCTCAGATGTGCAAGAATCAGATCACAAAATTCAAATTGAATTTCTCGCCTGTGTTGATCTGCACCGTGCTTGTATTCCTGGTTCGAACTCTGCAATCATTCCTTGACTCGGTTGTGAAGTTCCTTGATTGCTTCTGCAAAATCCTTTGCACTGGCACTCCTTAATTCATTTTGTTTTGAATATTTCAATTCATAAAATCCCCTTGGATTCATTCCATACAAAATTTGGAATGGACTCTGCCCTGTGCTTCTGTTGAGTGAATCATTGTAAGAAAATTTTGTCTGTGGTAGAATGTGATCCCACTAACTGTGTTGTTCAGTCACTAGGCTCCTTAGAAAATCTCCCAAGCTCCTATTCACAAATTCTGTTTTCCCATCCATCTGAGGATGATAAGCTGAGATAAATGACAAATTTTTCCCCAACTTCTTCCATAAAGTCCTCCAGAAATGTCCCACGAACTTGGTATCTCGATCTAAAACTATACTCCTTGGCAAGCCATGAAGTCTGACAACTTCCTTGAAAAACAGGTTCGCAATATGAGTTGCATTGCTATTTTTTTGACATGGTATAAAATGTGCCATCTTTGAAAATTTGTCTACCACCACAAACATTGAATCAAATCCTCTTTGCATTCTTGTCAGTCCTAATATAAAATCCATGCTCACTGCATCCCATGGCCTCTCAGGTATGGGTAATGTCTGGTATAACCCTGTGTTCTACCTTTTTCCCTTTGTGTGCTGACAAATTCTACATCTGTCCACAAATTTCTTAACATCTGTCCTCATCCCTCGCCAAACATATGCACCATTCAACTTTGAGAACGTTCTGTCATGACCGAAATGTCCAACCAATTTTCCACTGTGTTTTTCTTTCAGCAGGTTCTCCCTCATGGAGCATTTTGGAATACATAACTGATTGCCCCTGAATAATAATCCATCCTGGATCATATATTCAGTCCACTGGCTTCTGTCCCTGAGAATTGGATTCTCAAACGCCTCATACACTTCCTTAAAATTTGGATCTTCTCTGTACATTTCTTTGAGATTATCAAAACCCAAAGTTTTGACTCTAAATTCCTGCATAAGCAAACATTTCCTGCTCAAAGCATCAACAAGTTTGTTAGAAGTTCCAAAAATATGCTTAATCACAAAAGTAAAATTCTGCATGTATTCAACCCATTTTGCATGCTTTTGGTTCAACTTGTCCTGTTGAGTCACAAATTGCAAAGTGTGATTATCATTGTACAAAACAAACTCTTTAGGAACCAAATAATGTCTCCATTTCTTCAGCGCTTGTATGACTGCATAGAATTCCTTGTCATATGTGGAGTACTTAACCTTCGCTTCATTCAGTTTCTCACTGAAGTAGGTGATCGGCCTATCATCTTGGCTTAAAATAGCTCCTATTGCATATCCACTTGCGTTACACTTGACCTGAAATGTCTTGCCGAAATCAGGCAAAACCAAAATCGGTTGCTCAGTGATCCTCTTCTTCAGCAGATTGAAACTCTTCTCTACTTCCTCCGTCCAATGAAAAGATTTATGTCTTTTCTTCCCCGTATCCATCATCGATGCATTAATACCACTAAAATTTCGAATGAATTACATGTAGAAACTAGCTAATCCATGGAAGCTTCGAACCTCAAACACATTCCTCGGTGATGGCCAATTCTTAATCGCTTCTACCTTTTCCAGATCCATCTTCAACTCATTTGCAGAGATAACAAAACCCAAATAAATGAGTTTCATCCTCATAAATGTTGTTTTCTTCATATTTATCAACAATTTCTCTTGCTATAATCTCCTCATCACTGTAGCTAAATGCTTCAAGTGCTCTGCTTCTATTTTTCTGAAAATCAATATATCATCAAGATATACAATGACGAATTTTCCTATGAAATCCTTCAGGACTTCATTCATCAATCTCATGAAAGTACTGGGTGCATTTGTTAAGCCAAATGGCATAACAAGCCATTCATACATTCCTTCATTCGTCTTGAATGTTGTTTTCCACTCATCACCTTCTCTCATTCGGATTTGATGATATCCGCTTTTCAAATCAATCTTTGAAAAAAAGCTTGCTCCACTCAAGCAATCCATCAAATCATCCATCCTTGGTAATGGAAATCTGTATCTGATGGTAATATTATTGATCTCTCTTGAGTCTATACACATCCTCCAGCCTCCATCTTTCTTTGGGTTGAGAACTGTTGGAACAATGCATGGACTCAAGCTCTCTCTAATCAATCCTTTGTCCATTAAATCTTGGACTTGTCTCTTAACTTCTTCATTCTCCCGTGGCATTAACATGTATGCTTCTTTGTTTGGTAAACTGGCTCCAGGTATAAGATCAATGTGATGACTTATACTCCTGATTGGCGACAATGAACGAGGTAGTTCGTCCACTACTATGTCAGCGAACTCTTCCAGCAAATTTTGGATTTCCTCTGGTAAATCATCCACTCTTGTACTGGCCAAAACAATTGTAGGCTTCCTAACCACAATAAATTGTGTGTCTTTCTTCTTCTTAACCTCATTAAGAAGTTCCTTCCCACTCATGAGAAGTATAGTGTTGCTTACCTATGGTCTCACCTCTTTATCCTTAATCGACAACAACATGTGAGTTCTCCCATTCTTCTCCAGGGTGTATGTGTTCTTTCTCCCATCATGAACTACATTCCTATCATATTGCCATGGTCTACCCAGCAATAGATGACAAACATCCATGGGAATGACATCACATAATATTTCATCCTTATATCCTCCTATTTTAAATCCAACTAAACATTGTTTAGTGACATTTACCTGATGTCCTTTTTGTAGCCACAAAACTCTGTATGAGCTTGGATGTTCAACAATATCTAGCTCCATCTTTTCTACCATCTTTGTAGAAACGAGATTTTCTTTGCTACCGTTGTCCACAATGACTTTGCATACTCTGTCCTTGGTCTTACAAGCAGTACAAAAAAGTCTATTCCTTTGGACTAGGTTCTCTGCCTCCTTTTCTGGCTTCAAGAGAACTTTCCTCATCATCAAGGATCTTCCGCCCTCAACATCTTCTACCTCAACATTCCATCCTTATGCTTCGTAAATGTGAGTCTCACCACCTTCTTTCTTTCTGTCTGGGCACTCATAATATTTATGTTTGTTTTTCCCATAGAAAAAGCATTTCACTTCACCTCCTCGACCTCTTCCTCTTCCTCTAGCTCGAGGAAAAGTATTTCTATCAGCATACTTCCCTCTCTGTGAGATTCCTCCTCTCTCATGCTGAGTTTGGGGTTTTGTTTCCTCTTCTTGAGGTCTCTGAGTTCTGTCTTGGGCAATTGCTTTGCCTTTGGCTTGAATTCTGCCTCGGCCTCTTTGACCTTGCTTTCAGCTCAGCTTCTCTTCAGCTTTTAGATCCATCTGATAAGCATATTCTACAGTCTGAATGATCATCATTCTCATCTCATCTTGGATGTCATATCTCAGACCATTCATATATCTGGAAACCTTTTCATCATCGCTTTCCCGATGACCTGCTCGGATGTTTATCTTGTAGAACTCTTTAGTGTATTCTTTCACTGACATCAACTTCTATCTCAAATTTTGCATCCTCCAAAACAGAGTAATTTGATAATCCTTGGGGATGAATTTGGCCTTCATCTTCGCAACCATTCTATCCCAACTTTTGATTTTCTGCTTTCCCTTGCAGTGTCTGTCAGCCTACAGTTCATCCCACCATAATGTTGCATGCCCTTTAAGTCTAGTGACAACATGTTTGACCTTCCTGTCTTCCTTGACATCCTCATAGTCGAAGTACTTATCCATAGCTCTAATCTATTCTAGAATCTCTTCAACATCTAGGTTTCCCTCATACATGGGAATCTCCATTTTTTCCCTGGCACCTATCCTTGCAATAGCCCTGAACAGGCATTCGTCTACAACATCTTCGACTGTGGCTTCTTCTCCTTCGTGTCCAGCTTCATTTTCACTATCCACCTCACTGATATCCCCAATGTCGACTGTGCACCTCTGTGTTGTCTCCATGGCATCAAGCCTGGCATGTAACTAGCTCATTTCCCTTTCCACTGCTAGATCAAGCATTGGCCTCTCTCTCCTTCTCGACGGCATGGTTACAAACCTTTTCTCTTTTCTTTTCTACAGAAAGAAAAGAACTCTTACTCACTCTAATACCACTTTGATGCAGACCCCCAACCCTCGAGTCGAGGTCCACGTAGGATCATTCTAATCTTCCCTTTAGTCTAATTGACTCCTTGATTTCCCCTCGGGGAAGAGCTCATACACTCACAATGTATCCACATGTCCTTATGAATTGAGCCTGCATGGACAAACACCAGGCGTCAACCCAAATCTCCCCGACCACAAAAATGTCGCGCCCTTCGCTAATTCAGGCTTTCGAGTTTTGAGATATCATGATTTCCGTTGTCGAATTTTTGGCTCCTTAACCCACCGAAACCTGAAATGCTAATTCCCCAAAATGTATTCAGCAAAAACTGCTTCTCACAGAACCTTCTGTCGATTCGTAATTTCGGACTTCACAATTTCTCGAATCTGGATGCGAGGCTTCCGGCTCTTCCACCCACAAAACTCTGAAATAGTCAACGAAGCTTGGCACTGCCTATTTGACGAGGACATGCCACTTGTCCACTCAAGTGCTTTCTACTTTTGACGTAGACTCCTGCCACCTGTCACTCTTCCCGGTATTTGGCACTCTCGCTCCCAAAGCACTGTCTCCTCCATTTCCTGACACCCTAAGTGCCGAAATCCCAAACTCTCCGTCACCTCCTATCACAACTCGCGATTTCGGGATATTTGTTCCACTGCACTCAACCCCTTGTCGTCAAGATCCCTGAAATGTCGAAATGATCTAACGACTCAGACAGATCAAGATCGACGGTTGAATTGAATCTTGACACCAAATAAATGGACTCGTCCAAACCTTATCCACCCTGCAACTCTTTTGGATCCTACGGCCTTCGCGACTTCGCAAATTCTCCACAGAGAATTCCAACCGCTCGTTGCCCCTGGACAACTTCTGCGAAATAAACCAAGGTTCTTCCTCGTGAACTTTTCTTATGTTGGGTGACTTCAACTCCCGTCTCCCTCTTAACACTTTCAAAGGTGTTGAACCTCCTAAGCTTTCTCTCTAGAAACTTCAAGCCTCAAAAGCACTCTTGCACGCCCTCCTTGCGACAATCTATCAAATACCCCTGTGTATTTGATCTCTTTCGACTCTGTGCACTCCCCGCAACAGTAGTCCTTCAACTCTCCTTTAGTTGATAATTCCTAAGACTTCCAATGCCTGTGCACTCCTTGCACAGCTTATTGTGTTACTCCCGCACTTCTGTTGAAATAAGAACAACGATATCCCTCTTGAGCTTTCAGAGATAACCTCTGAATCTTCGTCAACACACTCTTCGCGGACATTTCGCTGCACTCCTTGCAAGAAATTCTCACTCAGGATGAGAAACAATTGAAACTCATTCTCTTTCTCTCTCAGACTTCATATACTCAACATGAAATCATACATTCAACACATAATAACAACAAATGCATAGATACAGAGAAATAAAAACACTGTAAGCATACCATTCACCATGTATAAGAAGACAACATCATAACACCATGAAAGCTGGTTCAAATCTTCTTATATTAATTCAAAGCTCCTGTACATGGGGTTTTCTCCACAACTCTCTGCTACAACTCTCTCCTTCTCTATGCTAATGTTCTAATGAATTGTATAATACAAAGACGAGGTGTCTATATCTGTTTTCCCTCCTGCTCTTTAACTGTCTAATCTATGTTTCAAATCTACCTACCTTCATTAACTATGCATAAATGCCTTAACTTTTTATAGATGAGAGAAATTGCTCATGATCTATTTACAATATGTGAGTACGCCTCCCTTTAACCATTACATTTAATGTTTTCAAAAATATCTCAAAACGTGAGAAAATGTGTGTTGCGATTTCCAGCTGTCTTTCACCTCCATGCCCGCTTGACTGCTTACGATGCTCCTGCATCATTGGGATTCCAACCATTAGGTCCCATATATGTTTCACTTCCCCTTGCAGTCACCTTGACCGACTCATCTCCTGATCCAATTGAAGCTGACAAAGCCACCCGGTTCATTGAGCGGATCCAACACATCCACCAATAGGTTCAGGATATCCTACAGAAGTCCAATGAAAAGTACAAACAATGCCATGATCAACATCGGGTGCCACATAAGTTTCAGGTGGGCGACAAAGTTTGGTTGTACTTGCAAAAAGAACGCCTTATAGGACCCCATCAAAAGATTCACCCACTCCGTTATGGGTTGTACACTATCACCAAGGTCGTGGGGGATAATTCTTTTGAGTTCAACATTCCTCCTTTCCTTGGCCTACACCCAGTGTTCAACTTGGATCTCCTTCGCCCTTATTTCCCACCATTATTGGACACCTCAAAAGTAGCAAAACAGCTGACACCCACAGAGCTCAACCCTGACTGCATACAACAAGCATCCAATTATTAGATTGTGGACACACATATCAAGGGCACTTGACAACAAAGGATCCATCTTTATCGAGTCATCAAAGCAGGGCAGCTCCCGCACCAAGGCAAGTGGCTCACCCGAGGCCAAATTCAACAGAAATTTGCTCATCTGATGGGGGAACTCAACGCAATGGAGACCATTGCTTCCTAAGGAGGGAGGATTTATCCATATGGATATCGGTGGCCACCCACCTTTTCCAATTGGCTCAAAAGAGTTTTCTGACAATTTTAGCAATTTACTATTTTTAGCAGTTTTAACTTCCGGGGCCATTTTGAGGGACTAAATGAAGGTTTTTTGGGATCAATATCCTCAATGATAGCTTAAGGAATTATTGAGCCCCAAAAATGAATCTCCTCTATGATACCTTTCCAATGGGCTATCACACTCCTAAAACGAAGATCGTATGCAAAAGTTACGACCCCGGGAAGTTGATGTACTAACTTACCCAAACGGGGCCCACATGACTTTTGGCGCTTCATCTCCTAGGGTTAGGTTTTTGGATGTCTAGGGTTTTGGAATTCTTGTTTATTGTAAAAATTCCTTCAGAGCCTCATTGTAATCGTGTTCTTGCAAATGCGCACAGCTGTCACATCTATTCTCAAAGATAAGTCGCCACCATTCTAGCAAGCTTGTTTCCACTGCATTTTACAGTTTCAACTTATTTCGTTATTGAATAGAAAACTAGTTTTACTGTATCTCTATTATTTTGTGTTAATCACCTGTTAATAATCTATATTCATTTATTTCTACTCATAAAATCCGAATCAATGAACATCATATGGCTCAGAGGAAGGAGCTTGGTGAATATGGGTTGTACAAGAAGGAGGTATACCTACAGTTTTCCATGGAGGATATACAAGGGTAGATCTATGGGCTTCATTTGAATGAAATAAGTGAAGAAATATTCTTTTGAAAAAATCAGGAAAGGACAAGAAGATATTTAAAAAACAGAAAAGTACTTCTTGGACTAAACTCAAGCTCGAGTACCTAATTTTTCCATACTACCCTTCCATATCTCTATCAATAGGTCTCATTCTCCAGTGGAGTCTTTGAATCGCATTTGAAGCTTGATTGGAGTTTCCATGAAAAATTTATCTCTGGATTCTTCTGCCAGTGGAATCACCTTCAACTGATTTTCTGATGTGTGGAGTTGCCAGAGAAGAAATATAGCCAATATGTGTCTAAGTGTTTGTTGCTCTCAGACCTCATAACTCAACCATGTCGTTGTTTCCTAGGGAAAATTTTCAATTTCATCCCCGACAACGACGCCAAAATGTTAGCACTCGGTAATTTCTTTGGGTTGTATCAAAGAAATCCCCAAGGTAACTATTTCAACCAACTTTAGATTGTATTATGACCTATACAACTAGAGAAGGCTCTCTCATATATCTAGTGACTGGTAATAACTCAAATATTTCATCAATAAATGCACAAAGGTCAGATTCTACAATATGACAAGTTTATTTTTGTTTTAAAGGGGATGGTAGGACAAGAAAGAGAGAAAGTACCATTGGGAAATGGATTCTATTTAAGAAAACGATAGAAAAAAATGAATTTGTGACTGAAATCGAGAGGATAAAGGCTAAATGAGTAGCATTATTCAATTAAAAATCGTTGTGTGTGGTGAGAAAAAAATACATGAAGCAACTAGGAGCACCATTGAGGATGAATTCAGATTTAACTTAGAAGAAACACAGTTTGTCTAAATGGCGCGAATCTAGAGCACTACACAGTGAATTATAGATTCAAAATCACGTTCTGATTTAGACATAAATTACATATGTGAGTATAAAGAGCACAAGAAAGAACATATGCAAAGAAAGAATACAATACATCAGACTACCACCGTTAGAATCTTTTCATCAAAGCTTCAAAACTTTTGCATTAAGTTTCAATCGGATCAAAAAGATACAATCAATAGTCACTGTCTACACTGTCTTTCCCAACCAGCCCCTTTTACATGAAAATGATCCCCATATATATAAAAATAATGTCACCCTTGGGTGCTAGGGTCGAACTACTCTCTCCTAGAATCATGGATCTGATTTCTTTGAAAGAGAACAATAACTTCAATGAATTTACTAAAAATAGAAAACCCGACTTTGCCAAATCATAATCGTAACTGAAATATTATTTACAATCATTGATCATAATCAAAATTCGACCATATGGTTGTGATAATTCATCATGTGCATTTTTGTACACTATGTTAGCCCTACACAACAAGTCTGCTATGCAATAGTAACCTACAACAAAATGCAGTGGATTGCTCATCAAACTGGGAAAATAGGCGTTAACGATGACATCATATCTCACTAATAAAACATTATCTTTCAAAACGGAGAGATTTTTTTGTAGTTAAGCTCTTTATAAAGAAAAACCTCTATTAGTTTCTTGAAATTCATCTCCATCTGGCCGAAATATGTGTCGCAAAAACATGTCTTGGAAAGGAAATCATGAAAACTGAAAAATAGGGCTCAAAGATTACTTCAAATATCCCAAAATATGAAACTTTTTAAAAATATGGGAGGAAAATTTCTTATTTGGTTTGTCCTAAACTAAAACTCTCGGAGATTTTCAAAATTCCTCTCCAGTTGGTCAAAAAGTGATCTTGAACTTGACCACTAAACCGGTCATTTGCGCAACACAGCCTATAGCCTATGCACAGTAAAATCCACTGCGCGATGACATCCTATGCGCGACAACATCCTATGCGTGACAGAATCCACTGCGCGACGAAATCCACTGTGCGATGACATCCTCTGCATGAAAACATCCTATGTGCGACAACATCCCATGCATGACAACTCACTGCACGATGAAATCCACTGCGCAACATAATCATTTGCACAGTGAAGTGCTCTATGCAGTGCATAGCAAATTTTGCAGCGCACAGTTGCAAATGGAAATGGAAATAATAAATGATAAGCTTCCTTTTGAAACTGACCCTTGGATGTGTTAGATGATGTCAGGCATAAAGATAATATGGGTGCTAACAGACATGACTTTGCAAATTGTTGACAAACCTCTAACCTTAGCTATGAAAATCATGGTGCTAACAGGATCTATTAATGGTTATGGAGGAATCTAGACTTTCTAGTAAGGTTCTGGGTGCCTGCAAAAGTGTTGAAACTATAGTTTCACAGTGAGCAGTCTCTCCACTCTGTGAAATTACACCATTCCTCCATATCAGCATCCAATTGGCTTCTAGCTAGAGTACAAGTGTTATATGAACATGGAGATTCAAAGGACCTAATTTTTTTCATTTAATTGACGTATTTAAGTCATAATATGTATATATTTAGTTAGTCAAATACTATTTCCTAGTTTGAAGTAGTTTGTTAGCAGTTTGTTTTGGTTCAATTGTAACTTGTTTTAAAGATAGAAAACATTCATGAATTTGAGTCCTTTAAGTTGGTATGATATGTATCTCTATATATTGTAATGAAAAAGAGGAAAAATGGGTTCGAGTGTGAGGGAAGTGACACTTTTATGCCTATAAATTTTTTATGAGTTTAATAAAAATAGTAGTGCAGAAGATAGATTTGTCTTACCAGACATTCCTATACCTATATATTTCAATTTGTCTTCCCAGAGAATCATTTGCCCCTTTTTTCCAACCAACAAGAGTGCTAAGCGAGGGTTTTCCTCTATCATCGCTTTTATTTCTTCATATAGTAGAGGGATTAAGAAAATGTCTAGACTTCGTGCGCTACACACTACCTAGAACTCATGCCTATACCTCATGCTTTGTTGATGATAGATGTAGTAAGCATGAACCAACTTGCAACTAACTGCTTCAATTTTACCATTTGTCTGGGATTGAAAAAATCTAGAAAAGAGTAATTGACAACCTAAAAGGTTCCATAATGATTTCCAAAAGTGATTGAGAAATTGAGAGTTGTGATCATAAATTATGGCCAAAGGTAAGATAAAATTACTCCATACATGTTAAAATAAGAGTTTGACAACTTTAGAGGCACCAATAGTGTTGTGGAAAATTGCGAATACTAGCTTCTTCGAGAATTTGTATAGTACTTCAAAGATTCAATCATGTTTTCATTGGGTGGTAGGATAACCACTAACAAAATCCATGAAGGGAATTGGAAATGGTTGTTACAACCCAATCTCTTTGTTTGCAAGTTTTCTTTGACTACAATGTGAACATGTACTCCTGATATATGTTAAATTTTCTAGCATCGATGGTCATTCTCCAATGAGAGGCCATGTGGGCCACCCTGAGGCTAGCCAGGGAGATTTGGAGAATCAATCAGTCCTCTGAGGTATTGAAAAAATCTAGGGGTAGCGTACAACCTTCATAAGTCAAACCAGGAGTCAAGACAAACAAGATGTTATAAGATCTTGTGAGTCTAGCCAAGGTAAAGGAAGAAACCTCGTAAGTCTAAGACAAAAGTAGATATGTAAGTCTAATGCAAAATCCAGGGGAAATGTACAACCTCTGTGAGCATAGACAGACTAGTGCAAAAGTCACGGGGAATGTAAAACCTCTGTGAGCCTAGTCAATCCCTATGAGCCATGAGAAAAATTCAGGGCATCTAACAAAATTTAGGTTGAAAGTAAAATTTCTATGAGCTAGAAACAAACAATACTCCTTATGAAAATAATGTAAATGTATTAATATAGTGTGTTGGCACATGTAACATTATCCATCATGAAAAGAAATTTTAATTGCCATGTATAAAAGTCGAGTTGAATGTCTAGTTTGAGTGGTAAACTCAAGTTGTAAAAGGTCGAGTTTCATATCTAGTTTGATTTGTCAAACTCAAGTTGTAAAAGATGAATTTCTTGTCTATTTCGAGTGGTCAAATCCAAGTTGACAGGTCATGTTGCATGTTGCATGTTGAGTTGCATGTCTAGTTGCATGTCGAGTTGCATGTTGAGTTGGCATGCCATGTAGCATCAAGTCTCAAGGACGGGTTTCCATGACATGAAAAGTTTAGTTACAAGTCCAATTGATATGGGAAGTCAAGTCCAAAATGTGAGTTTTAATGGCATGCATTCTCTCCCTAATTCGAGTTAACTCCTCACTCCTTCCTACGCCTAGTATATACAGAATTCAACCCTCATTCTCACACAGTTTTTATGCAGCGTAAGAGAGAAAGGGAAAAGGAAGTGAAGGAGTCTAAATAAAATGAAAGACTTTTTCTAGCAATGCTAGTTTATAACAGCAGAAAAGGACAGCAAAGTTTTTCAGTGTTTGCAAGTCATACAACCAGGTATAAGTCTTACTTGGAAATCTCATTCAAGATCATAATTCATGGTGGTTCTCTGTACATGATATTACATTCTATTTGCAATAAAGGAAGATTGTTTGTTGGGGTTTTCCTCCCTGTATAGGGTTTCCTCAGGGTATACGTGTTGTGAATGTGCATGCTTGTGGATCCATGTGGTTATTTTTATTCAATTTTTTATTTTGCATTATTGAATGTATTAAGCTTAAATTGAAGTATTGCAGAAATTAAAGAAATAATATGTAGTTTAAATCAAGCTCAATAAATTAACAATATAGTCTTCCACTTGTTTTTGCATGGATTTCCCAAACTAACCCATAGGATTACCTTGTTTTGAACATATGACATTACCCTAATTAACCCTATTGTAATCAATGGGTTTAATAGTATGGAAACCTATGGTTAACCCTATAGTAATCAATGGTATTACTCAATGTGCAACATGAGGACTCAGATTCTATCAAGCTATAACACTACTTGGATTCTATCAATGGTTAAATTATCAGCTCTATTCTATCAAGTTGTAACACTCCTTAGTAAAATGGTTCTACTTCATTACTAGTATCTTTTTAGTATCACAGTAAGATCATAATGATTTCATCCATAGTGTTACTCTTTCACACCTGTATTATTCTCTATTACTATTGGTATACTATCTAGGCATTATAGGGGCATGTTTGGAGTCAAATGACACATGCCAAAAAGTGGTGGTAATGGGACACGATACTAGTTGGAAGACCCTGGAACTAATGCCATTAGACACAAACTCAATCATGGGGCCTAATAAGGAGAAAAAATAGCACACGCTAATTAATCTAGGAGTCAAGCATGCAAGTAAACCTTCTCACAAAGAAGTGCTAGTTGGTGATGGAATCCAACATCACAATATCGATGCGTGAAGGGTTTGAGTTTCGGCAGGTGGGAAAGTTACATTGAAAAACTGCTTAACAAATTTACGCCTTGGTGCAAGATACCTCATCGAGCAGTGGGAAACCCTCCAAGGAGTTTGAGTGAGTCTAGCCAATGTCGATCCCAGGTACAACACCACCTTCCCTATGTTGTCACCTTGGGTAGGAAGTCTAAAATATTATGGCCTCTATGGTACCACCTACTATACCAAAGTAGAGGGGGGGAAATTGACAGTCTGGTTTACATGAAAGGGAGGGGTAACTAAGCTGAAAACCACTTTGAGAGATTCCTCACAGAGAGGGGTTTCTCCCAAGTGATCCCCATAATACATGAAACCACTACACCAAGACCAACAAAGCAGGGTTGATTACTCTGTTGGCCCCAATGTGACCTCATGCTTGACCCTTGTGTTAGAATAGCTTCCCAAAGTCAGTGATTTAGAAACTAGATTTCAATCCCTAACTCAAAGCTCTATGTTTGTTTAGAAGCTTTGGAAAGTTATTCTGACAATCCTATTCCAAAGCTCTACACCTAAGCTGATATAGGTTTGAAGAGCCCTAGAAATTAAAGTTGTTAGATAAATGTTAACTAGCACTTGATTTTAGGTTGTTATTACTCAAAAGAGTGGTTGTGAAATGATGACATTTCAAATCGACTCTTTAAACCGTGCAAGAGGAAAATGAAATGCAAGAATTTAAACTTTGATGAAAACTAGCTATGGGAAGGAGCAAGAGGTTTCAATCAAATAAATAATTTATTGATTGATTACTATTTTTGCACTGCTAATGACAAAAGGTGTGAACTAATTATCCAGATAAATGGAATCAAAATGACCCAAATTTTAAAAATACCATGCAAATTTCATATTTCACTTATTACACCTATATAACACTGAATCAAATATCATCATTTCTAACATAGTAAAATTTTATAATTATAGAGACCACCATAATACCTCTATGGAATAAATGTTACTTATGGTTGAAATATGTGACGAATGGGTGTTTCCTTGATGAGGGACCAAAACTACTATAATAAAAAATCCCACTAGAAAAGTGCTTTGAACATGTTGATAGCTAACCATTGATAATACTATGTTGATGGCTAAAAAATAATGAAAAATAGTCATATTACATGTTTATTAGTATTCAACTAGATATATCTATGGTCATCATGACATACAAATTCTTCACAATGTGGTAATGAGATGTGGTTGATAATGGGAGAAACTATTAGGTTATAAATCAATATTGGAAATATATGTCAAATGTGAGCTCACCCACTAATGATTATGATTGGTACCAAGGTATTGAGTGTGAATCCACATGGTGTGAATAAATGTGTTCGTGTAAAACACTGAAAAGAACAATGTAATAAATAAACAATGATACAAATCCTTGTTGCATAAGAGGAATGTCACATAAGGATTTCAAATTTTTATGTTCTCTGGAAATTGCACTATAAGTGTAAATTTGAAAGGACACACATAATTGTTGTATCTTCTTTTCAAAAATTGTGGTCTAATGAGTTAATTTCCCAAGTCAAAACCAAAAGTTTCCTTCTTGTACACGATTCATCACTAAATGCATGGTTTGGTTTTCATTTGGTATGTAGGAGATCTCTCACACATGACTATTCAAGTTGTGGTTTATGGTTTAGACTATCATATTTGTTTACTCTCTATCTCCCTTTGGCTTCATGCTAATTCATCAGTCTATAAATGATTTGTATTGAAACCAAAGAACCTCCTACATTTGAGTTGGTTTGCCTGTAAATATAGGAGGTGCACTTGAGTCTACATAAGAGAGTTAAAATATTGTTATGTGACCTTATTTCACAAAGTTAATGCACATTACATGTTTAATATCTCGGAAACAATCCATATGGTTTTGATTTTGTCATGTATAAAATAATTTTATGGATAGTAAAGCAAGCTTGTTATAAATCTTATGCTTGTGACAAAATGGTGACAAATTCTACTTCTATTCTCAAATTCTATGCACCTATATTATGTTGATTTGATAACATGAGGCCCCATGGGCATAACCAATCTTCCATCCAATGATGTTTATCCCCTCCATTTCTTTCCTACTTGACCAAATTTTCCTCTATCGTACACCTATTAGCCTCAAATTACACACCTTCCAAACATAGTTAAACAAGGCTATATATATTGTAATGAAGTGATGGCTTAATACTAGCTCGGCTCATTTAAATTTCAATTGATTTTGTTATACTTATATTAAGAGTGGCTTGTAATGTATGTTTTTCTTTTACTAGTGATAAATGAGGTTCTATATCCATGGATCACATGGCCCTGGAAGAGGATGGGGAAACAAGCCTCATGACTCTTGGTGGAGGGGGGGAAAGAAAAAGTTCACATTTTAGCTGGTTCATTTTGATGTGGATTCGAATGAGTTTGCACAACTTGTACAAAATTGAATTTGTTTCTATGGGATCGGAACACTCAAGCACCCTTATTTCCATTTACTTATTATTTGATATTTATAAGAAAAATTCCCCTCAAATACAACCACCACCTAACTAGAAGGTTCCTCCTACTAGAAATTTAAGGAGGTAGATAGTACTATATAAAGAAGTATAAGAAATGTAATGAGATGTATTGTGAAGTTATTCGATATCAGATATCTTCAATTAGAGGTTTCTCCCTTGAAGAGGTTAGTGAACATTTCTTCCATTAATAAAGGTAGAATTGATTGTCCTATTTTGGTTCTTTATTTGGCTATTGTGGTTGCAATATGTCTCTTCTACAATAAATTTGGATAAACTATATTGTTTTTTCTCCGCATATTTCAATTTAAATAAAACCACATAATGAAAGTGGATATTATGAAATTTGTGAAGGTGATCACTCTATTTATTTCCATGGAGGTTTATCCAACCAGATAGTGATAATGGACAATGAAATATCCATTGAAGGAAAGACATTTCCCTAGGTAAAATATGGTTGAATAATAGAGTATGAGAGTTGATCAATGGTCAGATTGCAACATCTATATAGAAAAAAAACATCACATGAAAGAGAAAAGAGACCATGACTTCCATGACATGCATGTATTCATGCCCAAGGGGTAAGTTAAATTCAACATGGGTAGTCACCATTGCAACATTGACTAAAATAATATTACCACCTGACTCGGTTGGAATATTAGATACATTTATGTTGATGGGTATTAAATCCCTTGATTCAATAGTAGGAACCAAACCTGCCACCAAGGCCCAATTAGACTCTGTAACATTTAATGGTGGAATGGTTCTCCATATCTTGCGATTTGGAAAAATTATAGATGGGCTTTGTGTTTTCTTGTGAAGGCTCTTCCTTCAGTTAGGACTATTATATTATGTATTCTCTCTTGGGTGGGACTGGTATGAGAGATGCAAGCCAGTATAAACCAACTTGACACCAACAGGATTAAGTATTAAACTACTGGGAAGAGGTTGAGTTTGGGATAACCCACTGCTCAAGCCTACAGACGATAATTTTATAACACAGGCCTAATACTAATACATTAACCATGTGAGCATCCAATTACTGTCTGAGAAACTAATTATCAGAAAGAAAAAACATATGAAAATAAGATAATGGCAAGAAAAATAATTCATCTACCATAATCGTTCATCACATGTTATCACAACAATTCATCTTCATCATTTAAAGTAAATAACAACAAAATATTTCACCAGATAACTTGACAATAGATTAAATAACTCTTACTCATTACTCCATCATTCATGAAACAAGATAGGCAATAGTTCTTCTCCATGCCCAATCATACATGTGTTTGATGAAAATAACTTGTCTCTGGTCCAGAAGGACTTCTCAATTCATAGCAGCTTCAAAATAATTCTTAACAACCAAAAAGAAAGAGTTCTTACAACAACCATAGACCTTTAACTAATTGGTCGATGTATTTAGTTATAATGTAAAGTTCAATTGAAAATAACGACTAAGTGCAGTTTAAGCAAAACAAAAATCTCCACATGGTGTCATCCTCTAATAGTTTCTTTAACAATCAACCCGAGATATCTCTTGAAAAGGGTGACTTCTTTCGTACTCAGGCCAACTGATAAAAATTTCTTCACAAGTTTGGGCGCATGGAAATCTGTGTTGTTCCATTGGAGTCGCGTGAATCCCTCTGATGTCCATTGCATGCATCTGGTACTTTACTAAACTAGAGTTCAACTATTGTAGTGTGGTTTGAGATATAATAGGATGCTCCATGAATCGCCATACATTCCCTGGCACCATGTCGGTCATCATTGCGAGCTCTTCAGCCCACAATGAATCTTGCTTAGTATGCGACTTGACTACATTGCTCAAGTCAACGAAATTGTTAGGGCTTCCTAACTCGAGGAGTATGATATCCTTCATTACTTTATTAATTTTATCCCAATGCTTCTTGCATCTGATCCACTGCTCTTGAATTTCTTGATGTGGGTCCTAAGACATTTTATCCCAATACTTGGTTGATCACTTCATGCAATTAAGACTACTTTTGCCTACCGTCTGAATGCCATGTTCTTCTTTGTCTCGACCCTGCTTGACTGTATCAATCTACTCGAGTCTTTCTATTGCTTGTTTCACCCTTTCATACCATCGCTCCATATCCTTGCATGTTGCGAGAACCATGAGAGTGTCCTCCTAGAACTCAACTATTTTCACAGTAAACAAGTGTTTCTCTTTTCTGAACTCGTTGTAAGCTTCTTCGAACTCACCTTTCAAGTACAAAGAAGTTGGCATGGTGCCTTTATAGTATTAATCCAAATGATGTAAATGTTCTAGCTCCTTCAAGGCGGCGACTAGCTCCTTTTCATCTCGTTTTGTCTTGTCCAGGGTGGCATCTAAGAGTGCCCTTGACATGCCGATAAGTTCAAATGTTCGGGCGTCTACTGTGTTTATCAAGTTCTCCTCTGTAGTAATAAATATGGAGTGATCCACCGTGATCCTTATTTTCTTTGCGGTCCTTTGAACAATGGCCTTTCTCCTTCTATCGTAGATGATCACATAGATATCTGCTACCTCATATACCATCTCGGGTATATGTTGATCACCCCATGTGAGTGTGTTTCCCAGGCTACCGGTGGTGTATACTTGTTCAAGATCGGGCTTATGAACTTCCTCATTGTGCCTCGAAGGCCTGGCCTCTACCTGTCGCTTGTCGGGGATCTGAGTATTGGGCGGAATAGAGAAGTCGGGCACAAACTTGTTACTTGCTCATTGACCGCATAACTGTTGATTTCATTTTGCGTGGATTCTTCCTTTGGATCATCTGGTTCGGGTTTGTCCTTAAGATCTACTCTGGTTTCCAATGTATCGTGTCCCTTTGTTTCAAGGCCACTTTTAGCTTCTATTTCCTTTTGCGGGACCTCCTTTGTTTGAACTTCGGGCTCAGGGAAAGAAGTCTTCTCAGGTCCTTTTTCATGTTGGATGTGCACAAGAGCGTTGTGAGATGACTCTGGGCTCGCATCGTCACTATATATAGTTATAATCTTTCTCAAAGTATTAGGCATGCTTTTTTCTACTGACACTCGGCCTATCTCTGGTTGAGTCATCCCGCCTATCGATGGTCTTTCCGGTAATGTGGTGGATTATGGGTCCTCTGACCCGTTGGTGTTACCAAGGTTTATGAAATCTAGGTTTCTTGGCTCCACCGAACTTTCTTCTGGAATATTCGTTGGAAGCCTAGGCAACCTGATGAGGTTCAGGTTATCCTGCATCCACTTCATTAACAGTTGGGCATGTTGATACATGAGTCCCCCCATCCCCTGTACAACTTGAACCTCAGGGAAATTTCTGACTTGTACCGGGGATACATGATAAAATTATTTTGCTTCGATGGTTTCTTGAGGAGCATCCACTGCTTCACCCAGTTCAGATGCTACCCTTTCTTCTCGGGCCCTGATAAGTTCTTGAGTCGTTTGCTCCAAGGTCGTTGTTTTCTCCTCCCAACTCATGGCCTTGAATCTGGTATTTTTAGGATCAACCATCCTTGCTACCACCTCATTCCAGTCTTGATCATTCTCAGTGGAGATATCATCTTCAAATCTGTCATGAGCATATGGCCAACAGGAAGATACTTGGGATGCATGCTTCGGGACTAAACCTTTTGGATCGTTCTTGTGAAAGAGACCAGTTAGGAATCGAAATTCCAATTGGCTTAACCCTTATTGCTTGGCCTGAGAAGTGTCTTTTACCATGTAGAAACCAACATGGAAACCATAAGGTATAAAATATCGTTTCTTATCTTTTACCAAAGTAGCATTATAACCCTGCAGGATGGTTTGGTAACATATTTTCCTGACTACCAATTGATCGGGAACATACACAGGTAACATATGTGGTGATTTGATGGCGCCGAATAGCCTGATATAGGTGTCGTGTTCATTCAGATACCAATTGTCAACTTTGGATATGATCCTTTTAGCTGCGTCTGACAACCTTGGGCACTCTTTCCAGAACAATAAAGAATGAATACGTGGGATAAATTGATCGCAAATGAGAGAGTAAGATTTCTTGTACCTGTTCTCCCACAAAATGTCAAAATATACATGGATCGAGAGCTCTGAGGGATTCCATCCTAAGTTCATTCCTGCGAAGGCATTTCTTGTGTAGATGACATCCAATAGATAAGAAACCATGTAAAAGTATGGGGTTTCTCCCTCTTTTGGCGTCTAAGCCTATTCTATGCATGTGCTCATTTGTTTGGATATGATGGAACCCCAATTGAAGTTTGTTCCTGAAATTGCTATCATATAAGCTAGAGGCATCCAAGCCTCTGAAAACTGGGAGCAATATTTATCCCCATGTAATATGTAGAGGAGAGCCATTAGGTATATGTACGGCTCCCTTAGGTTGGTTGTCGGATGAGGCAAGAGCATCACCAATATCAAGCGATCCAGCGCGGAAGTAATCGGACAGCTGGACAAGCGCCAACACAAATTTTGAAAATCACCTTGAAGTTTTTGCACGATCTTAAATGAGCTATTAAGATGAATCGCACTTGTATAATGTAATCGAACCTTGAGCTATTTCCTCTCGTCCTTAGTAGGTAGAAGGCATTTAAAGTAGTTAATGCAGGTAGATAGAATTTAATTCTAGATTAGATTGTTTGAGGACGCAAGAGGGAAACGGGATATAGACACCCTCATTGTGTATTGTAATATTATTGAAGCAGGAGAGCTGTGTAAGAACACCCATGTACAGATATTTGATTAATAGAAAGAGTTGATTCAAATTCATGGTTTTGTGTTTGTTCTATGTGTATTGATGTTGAATGATATGCTCATTTGATATTTGATTCCTGTTATACATTTGCCTTATATGTTGTGTATATGATTTCATGTTGGAGTTTGAAGTCTGAGAGGAAAATGGAATGAGTTTCAATTTTTTCTCTATCTGAGAAAAATTTCCTGCAAGGAGTGCAGTTGAAGTGTCTGCAAGGAGTGCGTCGATAAGAATTTAGGGTTGCGTCTCTGAAGCTCAGATAGTTTTACTTTTGTTCTCATTTCCTCAATAGTGCAGTCGAGCACAGGTGTCGTGCAAGGAGTGTGCAAGCCAAGCTAAGTTCAGGGTTGTGAACCTGAGTAAAACGTTGAGGGACTGCTACTGCAGGGGTACGAAGGGTCGAAAGGATTCAACCCTTGGAAGTGGTTGAATGTCTTCCGCAAGGAGTGCATGTAAAGTGTTCTAAAATATTTAGAGTTGGGAAAGATCAGGAGGTATAGGACCTTCGATTAATTCGCCAAGGATAAGCACAGGAAGCTTGTGTCCTAGAGTGCTCAAGAAGCGTCGCAAGTTTGCGTGCAGGTGGATGAGTTCCGCGAAGGAACATTTGATCATTCGCAGGAACCATCAAGGAAGGACGGACGGTCGGTATTCTCTGTGGAGAATTCATGACATCCCATGAGCCGTTAGATCTCACAAAGGAGCAGGGGAGATACAACGAAGTATTCCCAAGGGTTTGAAGCTTAGGAGCAGCAAGACCGTAGATCCGAGTCACGTGGACCGTCGGATTTACACGTGGAATCGTGTATCGGGGTTTCGTGGGTTGAAGTCTTGAAAACAGTGCATCAAGAATCTTGAAATCGTGAAACGCAATATCACGACGGCTAAGGGAACAGTGTGGGACCACATGAGTTAGTGGAGTGGACAAGTGGCACGAGTTTCAGAATTTCGCAGGGTGAAGTGCCGAAAACATCGCATCAGGATTTGCGATACCGCGAACTCCGAAATGTCGATGGAGTGAAGATGTTGAAAGGTCAACTCCTGTGTGCGTCAGATTTTTGGCACGTCGGGGTTCAGGAGTCGGTAAAGCAAGTTGCTTGACATCGCGAGTGGAGAAATCGCGATAGAATAAATCCCGATAGGAGAAGGGAAAGGTCAGCGTTGACTATTATCGGGTTTTAGGGGTTCAAGAGACCGACACTCGACCTTTGGATACGTGAAGTCGTGAATTTAGATCTCCTAAGTTCAAAGAGGGGATCCCACGAGGATTGTTGTGGGTGCAGATTTCCTGATAAGGAAATAGAAGAACCGTTGGATTTCTTCGGGCCATAAGGGAAAGAAATATCCTATGCTGACGAGGACCTTCCGACCTGCGGGTTGTGAAGGAAGGGAATCAGCATCAAGTGGTATCAGAGTCTGATTCTTGTCTGTATATTTCAGGCGAGGGAGGCATAAGAGATCAAGAGTACTCTAATACTCTACATCAAGTGGTATTAGAGCACAAAAAGGTTCTTTGATTTCTGTAGCAGAGAAGAAGAGAATTCTCCATGCCACCAAGGAGAAGGGACATGCAATCACCCGATCCACCAGAGGATAGGGAAATTCCAAGAAGAAGAGGCAGGCAGATGACAGATCCAGTTATGGAGAGACAAATGTGTGATCTACGAGCTAGACTCGAAGACATGGAGACAACGCAACGACGCACAGTTAGTGCTGGGGATCTGAGTTATTCCGAGAGTGAAGCTGAGGCTGAACGAGAAGAAGAAGTTGCAGTTTAAGATGCATCAAACGAGCGTTTGATCAGATCTATTGCAAGGATGGGTGCAAGAGCAAAGATGGACATTCTAGTTTATGAGGGAAACTTGGATGCAGAGGAGATTCTAGACTGAATTAGAGCTCTGGACACATACTTCGAATATGAAGATGTCAAAGAGGACAAAAAGGTCAAGCATGTTGTCACTAGATTGAAAGGACATGCATCATTGTGGTGGGATGAACTACAAGATGACAGATGCTGCAAGGGAAAGAAGAAGATCAAAAGCTGGGATAGGATGATCGCAAAGATGAAGGCGAAATTCATCCCCAGGGATTATCAAATTAATCTGTTTAGGAGGATGCAGAACTTGAGACAGAAGCTAATGACAGTGAAAGAATACACTGAGGAATTCTACAAACTGAACATCAGGGCAGGTCATCGGGAGAGCGATGATGAAAAAGTTGCCAGATATATGAATGGCCTGAGATATGATATCCAGGATGAGATGAGCATGGTAACCATCCGAACGGTGGAAGATGCTTATCAGATGGCTCTAAAAGCTGAAGAAAAGTTGAGCTGAAAGAAGAGTTAGAGGGGTCGAGGCAGAAGCCAGCCCAGAGGCAAAGCAGTTGCCCAATATAAATACCAGAAGCCCAAGGAGGAATGGAAGAAACCTCAGACTTGAATTGAGAGAGGTGGAACCTCACAGCGAGGGAAGCAATATGATGAACAGAGAGGACAACATACTGAACAGAGAGGAGATTATGTTGATAACAACACTTTTCCTCGTACTAGAGGTAGAGGAAGAGGAAGAGGTGGAGTAATTACATGCTTCACATGTGGAAAGAATGGGCACAAGTCTTACGAGTTTCCAGATAAAAAGAAGGACATTGGAGAAGCTCACATCGCCGAGGCACAGAGGTGGGATGTTGAGGTAGAAGACGCTGAAGGCAGAAGATCGTTGATGATGTGAAAATTCCTTTTGACACCCGAGAAGGAGGTGGAGAGTTCAATCCAAAGGACCAGACTTTTCAGGACTGCTTGCAAGACCAAGGACAGGGTGTGAAAGGTCATTGTAGACAGTGGTAGCACAGATAATCTCATATCTACAGAGATGGTAGAGAATCTGGAGCTGGAGACGACTGATCATCCAAGCCCATACAGAGTTTTGTGGCTACAGAAGGGACACCAGGTAACTGTCACTAAACAATGTTTAGTTGAATTCAAGATAGGAGGATATAATGATAAGATATTATGTGATTTCATTCCTATGGATGTTTGTCATCTATTGTTGGGTAGACCATGGAAATATGACAGGAATGTGATTCATGATGGGAGAATGAACACATACACCCTGGAGAAGAATGGGAGGACACACATGTTGCTTCCAATTAAGGATAAGGAGGTGAAGCCGGAGGTAAGCAACACTATACTTCTCATGAGTGGGAAGGAAATTCTTACAAAGGTTAAGAAGAAGGAGGATCCATAGTTCATTGTGGTCAGGAAACTGAAGATTGTTCTGACTAGCACAAGAGTGGATGATTTACCAAAGGAGATTCAGGAACTGTTGGAAGAGTTCACTGACATAGTAGTGGATGAATTACCTCGTTCGTTGCCACTGATCAGGAGTGTGAGCCATCATATTGATCTCATACCAGGAGCCAGTTTACCGAACAAAGCCGCGTATATATTGACGCTGCAAGAGAATGAAGAGGTTAAGAGGCAAGTCCAGGATTTGTTGGACAAGGGTTTAGTTAGAGAGAGCTTGAGTCCATGTGTTGTTCCAACAGTACTCAGTCCGAAGAAAGACGAAGGCTGGAGGATGTGTACTGACTCAAGGGATATCAACAAGATAACCATCAGGTACAGATTTCCATTGCCAAGGATGGATGATTTGATGGATTGCTTGAGTGGAGAAAAGTATTTTTCAAAGATTGATTTGAAAAGCGGTTATCATCAAATCCGCATGAGAGAGGGTGATGAATGGAAGACAACATTCAAAACAACCGAGGGTTTGTATGAATGGATTTTTATGTCGTTTGGCTTAACAAATGCACCAAGTACCTTCATGAGGTTTATGAACGATGTCCTGAGGGAGTTCATCGAAAAATTTGTCATTGTATATTTACATGACATATTGGTTTACAGTAAGACAGTGGAAGAGCATCTGAAGCATTTAGCTACAGTGATGCAGAAACTACAGCAAGAGAATTTGTTGATAAACATGAAGAAGTCCTCATTCATGAAGACAGAGCTCATGTACTTGGGATTTTTTATTTCTGCAAATGAGTTGAGGATGGATCCAGATAAGGTGGAGGTAATTAAGAATTGGCCATCACCGAGGAATATATTTGATGTGAGAAGTTTTCACGGATTGGCTAGTTTCTACCGGAAGTTCATCAGGAATTTCATTGGAATTAGCGTAGCAATGATGGATACAGTGAAGAAAAGACACAAATATTTTCACTGGACTAAAGAGGCTGAAAAAAGTTTTAATCTGTTGAAGAGGAAGATTACGGAACAACCAGTTTTGGGGTTTCCGGATTTCCAGAAAACATTTAAGGTGAAATGCGATGCAAGCAGATTTGCAATTGGGGTAGTCTTGAGTCAGGAAGACAGGCCAATAGTCTACTTCAGCGAGAAGTTGAATGAAGCGAAAGTGAAATACTCCACTTATGATAAAGAGTTTTATGCTATCATCCAGGCATTAAAGAAATGGAGACATTACTTGATCCCAAAAGAGTTTTTCTTATACAGTGACAACCATGCATTGCAGTTTGTGACTCAACAGGAGAAGTTGAATCAGAAACATGTCAAATGGGTTGAGTATATGTAGAATTTCACTTTTGTTATTAAACATATTTCTGGTACTGCTAACAAAGTGGCTAATGCTTTGAGCAGGAAGTGTTTGTTGTTGCAGGAGTTCAAGGTCAAAACTTTAGGTTTTGATAACCTTAGGGACATGTACGATGATGATCTAGATTTTAAGGAGGCGTATGAAGCAGCTGAGAATCCAATTCTCAAGGATAGAATCCAATGGATGGACTACATGATCCAGGAAGGATTGTTGTTTAAGGGCAATCAACTGTGTATTCTGAAATGCTCCATGAGGGAGAATCTGTTGAAGGAGAAACACAGTGGAGGATTGGTAGGGCACTTTGGTCACGACAAGACATTCACAAAGTTGAATGAGTCATATTTTTGGCCAGGAATGTGAGCGGATGTCAAGATATTTTTAGACAGATGCAGAAATTGCCAGCATTCGAAGGGAAGGAAGCAAAATGCGGGATTTTATCAACCATTGCCCATACCAGAGAGGCCATGGGATGCAATTAGCATGGATTTTGTATTGGGGTTGCCAAGAACACAAAGAGGTGTTGATTCAATCTTTGTGGTGGTGGATATATTTTCCAAAATGGCACACTTCATTCCATGTCAAAAGACCAGTGATGCAACTCACATTGCGAACCTGTTTTTCAAAGAGGTCATTCGACTTCATGGGTTGCCGAGGAGTATAGTTTCGGATCGAGACACAAAATTCATAGGACATTTTTGGAGGACCTTATGGAAGAAGCTGGGAACTAACTTGTTATTTAATTCAGCGTATCATCCTCAGACGGATGGGCAGACAGAAGTAGTGAACAGAAGTCTGGGAGACTTACTGAGAAGCTTGGTGATAGAACACCACAGCCAGTGGGACAACATATTACCACAGGCAGAGTTTGATTATAATGACTCAGTCAACAGGAGCACAGGGCAGAGTCCATTTCAGGTTGTCTATGGTGTGCAGCCGAGAGGAATTTCTAAACTAAGGGATTCAGAACAGACTGTGACTAGGAGCGCTAGTGCAGAAGATTTCGCAGAAGCGATGAAGGAACTTCACAGCCAGGTGAAGGAGCAACTACAGAATTCAAGCCAGGAGTATAAGCGCAGGGCAGATCAACATAGAAGACAACTTCAGTTTGAGGTTGGTGATCTAGTTCTGGCACATTTGAGGAGAGAAAGGTTCTCGAGAGGAACATATAATAAATTGAAAATGAAGAAAATCAGACCATGTAGGGTCTTGAAGAAATTTGGAGCGAATGCTTATGAGATTGAATTACCCGATGGGATCGGAATTTCTCCGATATTCAATATCTCTGATTTGTACCCATATAGAGCTAAAGAAACAAAGACTGGAAATGAGCAGCCAGTCATCCAGTGGGGAAAACAGATGCCAGTTGCAGATAAGCCGTAGATGGACTGCATACTAGATAAAAGAGTAAGCAAGAGGACCAGGCAAAAGCAATACTTTGAGTATCTGGTCAAGTGGAAGAACCATCCAGTTGAAGATGCCAGCTGGGAGAGCGAAGCAGATATACAGAAGCATGGATAGACCGTGCGTGAGCTCATGGACAGGAGCGCATGAAGATTTTCAAGCGAGGGAGTATGATGCAGGAGCATCACCAATATCAAGCGAGCCAGCGCGGAAGTAATCGGACAGCTGGACAAGCGCCATCACAAATTTTGAAAATCACCTTGAAGTTGTTGTGCGATCTTAAATGAGCCATTAAGATGAAGCGCACTTGTATAATGTAATCGGACCTTGAGCCATTTTCTCTCATCCTTAGTAGGTAGAAGGCATTTAAAGTAGTTAATTCAGGTAGATAGAATTTAATTCTAGATTAGATTGTTTGAGGACGCAAGAGGGAAACAGGATATAGACACCCTCATTGTGTATTGTAAAATTATTGAAGCAGGAGAAGAGCAAGAGCATGCAAAGAGCTGTGTAAGAACACCCATGTACAGATATTTGATTAATAGAAAGAGTTGATTCAAATTTATGGTTTTGTGTTTGTTCTCTGTGTATTGATGCTGAATGATATGCTCATTTGATATTTGCTTCCTGTTATACATTTTCCTTATATGTTGTGTATATGATTTCATGTTGGAGTTTGAAGTCTGAGAGGAAAATGGAATGAGTTTCAATTGTTTCTCTATCTGATAAAAAGTTCCTGCAAGGAGTGCAGTTGAAGTGTCTGCAAGGAGTGCGTCGACAAGAATTCAGGGTTGCATCTCTGAAGCTCAGATAGTTTTACTTTTGTTCTCATTTCCTCAATAGTGCAGTTGAGCACAGGTGTCATGCAAGGAGTGCGCAGGCCAATCTAAGTTCAGGGTTGTGAACCTGAGTAAAACGTCGAGGGACTGCTGTTGTAGGAGTGCGCAGGGTCGAAAGGATTCAACCCTTGGAAGTGGTTGAATGTCTGCCGCAAGGAGTGCGTGCAAAGTGTTTTGAAATATTTAGAGTTGGGAAAGCTCAGGAGGTATAGGACCTTTGAGTAATTTGCCAAGGAGAAGCAAAGGAAGCTTGTGTCGTGGAGTGATCAAGAAGCGTCGCAAGTTTGCGTGCAGGTAGACGAGTTCCGTGAAGGAACATTTGATCATTCGCAGGAACCATCAAGGAAGGAAGGACGGTCGACATTCTCTGAGGAGAATTCATGACATCCCGTGAGCTGTTAGATCTCACAAACGAGCAAGGGATATAAGGCGAACTATTCCCAAGGGTTCAAAGCTCAGGAGGGGCAGGACCATAGATCCGAGTCACTTGGACCGTCAGATTTACACATGGAATCATGTATCAGGGTTTCATGGGTTGAAGTCCCATAAACAGTGCATAAGGAATCGCAAAATTGCAAAACACAATATCGCAACGGCTAAGGGAACAGTGTGGGACCACAGGAGTTAGTGGTGTGGACAGGTGGCATGAGTTTCGAAATTTCACAGGGTGAAGTGTCGAAAACATCGCATCGGGATTCGTGATACCGCGAACTCTGAAATTTCGATGGAGTGAAGGCATTGAAAGGTCAACTCACGCGTGCGTCAGAGTTTCGGCATGTCGGGGTTCGGGACTCGGTAAATCAAGTTGCTTGACATCGCGAGTGGTGAAATTGCGATAGAATAAATCCCGATAGGAGAAGGGAAAGGTTACCGTTGACTATTGTCAGGTTTTGGGGGTTCAAGAGACCGACACTCGACCTTTGGATACGCAAAGTTGCGAATTCCGATCTCCTAAGTTCAAAGAGGGGATCCCACGAGGATTGTTGTGGGTGCAGATTTCCCGATAGGGAAATAGAAGAACCGTTGGAGTTCTTCGGGTTGTAAGGGAAAGAAAGATCCTGTGCTAACGAGGACCTTCCGACCTGCAGGTTATGAAGGAAGGGCATCGACATCATCGGATACCAGCCAAAAGTCTAGTTTTTGAATTTTTTGTCTTCCCTCGACCATGATGCCATAACTTTGTTGGTGTCGTGTGCTACATAGAAACTCACAACAAAATCAGTGCTCAGCTTCTCTTCCAGCTCCTTGAGCTTGCAGTAACCCTGAACCTCTGATGGCAAGAAAACCATGACGCACTCGTTTTTATCATCATTAATCAAACATTTTTGTGTATTAGTGTGGTCAATAAGCCATTTTAGGAGCTCGATGCAAGGAAATATTGGAGTCTGTCTTTCCACCATGTGCAAATACACCTTACAGACATTCAGGAGGACTTCATTGTCAAGTTTTCTCATATTAGGGTTGATGTGCTTGGTATATTCAGGGAACTCCTCTCACTTGATTTTCTTGAAAAGTTCTTCCCAGGGCGAGAATACTGTCTTGGTCCCAATGTTCATCTCTGTGTCTCCAAAGGCTAGGGGTTGAACGAAATCTTTCTTAGTGACTATTTTGATGGCGGGCACTGTCTTAGGAGAAAATTCCAATTGTCTAGTGACCACTGGGGAGGAACCCTCTCCTACCTCTAGTTCCTATAGCTTTGGTTCTCTTGGGGATTTCTTGGTGGTGGGTTTCTTCAGTGGCATCGTTCCTGCAACCTAAAATGATCCTTTAGGCATGTTTACAAAGTAACGTTGGATGAAAAAATATGAAATGAAGCGTAAAACATCTGTGAGCCAGTACATACCTGTACTCTTGCTAAAAAAAAAATTAAATACTCACTGGACTTTAGACACTTTCTCTGGATCGCTCATTTTTCTCCTCTGGGTGCTCTGAACTTCTTTGCACACAGAATAAGCTCATACAACATGACTCAAAATAACATAACAGGAGAGATTCTACTAGTCGTATCAAGCAGTTAATATGAGTAATGGATGCAAATTCAAACAACCTACTGTCAAATCCCTGCAAATAAATTATACATTGTTTGACGGTGGAGGCACGGAGAGAGATGCATTGTACCGACGGGTTTAAACGGTCCTCTTGATTTATGCATGAATTAACAACTAATGCATGATCCTAGAATTAATTAACCTATTAAATGTGTCGTATCTAGCATATCTTAGAACTAAAATGTCCCATCACCCAACATTTCTCAGTGGACAGGTCGGGAATCAACTACTATCCTTGTGTATGTTTCCATTGGTGCCCTCCTGATAAAAACTTCCAACGTAGAAGGGTTTCGATGCACGATGCCGATGTGGAAGAATTGGTTTGAGGTGCAATGTGGATCTTGGGAGATAGTAACGACCTCAGGGACACTAGATTGTAAGTCTGGTCACTTGGGCGATAATAGGTGACCACTGAGGATAGGTAGTTTGACAGGAAACTTTGTGTGTTAAAGTAACCTTGGGATTTATGATGCCGAAAGGTATTGGGGATTGACGATTGGGGATAGTTGAAGTGCATAGTTTCTTCACGGTTTATCATTTTCGTAAAATCCCAACGCCGACAACATTTCGAAGATCGGTGATCGACGATATTATTCCTTTACTCGCGTGACACTTATTCTTTTCATTTCTCCCTGATACCGATGAGGCTCGGTCGTCGGTGATACTCGTGCGTTGGTGCCTATCACGTAATAGACTTTTGTTTTTTGACGCCGAAGAAGATCGGGGATCGACTACTTTGTTCTTCACGATTATTTTCTATCACCTCGTATCCTTCTCGATGTCGATCTTCTTAAGCACGTTGGAGAGGAGTTTCGACTGTTAATTCCTTAAGTAAATGTTAGTCCATGTTAAAGTTATGATGATTTTCACATGCTCAAGCAGACTTTAAACGGCTCGACATGAAAACAAAAAATGATAAACAAAGGAAACATTTTTCATACTGAAGTGTAAACAGAGTGTGCAAAGGATCAAGTGGTACCTAAAAAGTAAAAAAATTGACATAGACTTTTTTAGGGTGTGTTGAGAGCTCAACAATTTCCTATTGGTTTACATGGTATACCATCAAAATATTGAGAATTGTTCATTATTGGAATGAGGATGGGAGGAACAATATGTAAATAAAATTAAATTATATATAAGAACTATCTCCATGATATAAGGACTCATTTATAAAACAAGACATAATTGAGCATTACTAAATATTAGATAGAAACAACATCAGATTTAGTGTCCTATAAGGTTTATTGAATCTAAATAAGATTGAATGGAATCATTGATCTTTTTGGTGATAGAGGAATATTTGGGAAGGAGGAAGTCTTGAAGATGCCTTCAAAACTAGGTGTAGCATAAAGGAGACTAACTAAATTAGGAATCAAGGTTGTTTAAGGAGCAAATTATTCTAGCTACTTCATGCACACATTGAAACTATCTACCTTAGTCTTGATGTCCAAAAGTTCAACATCCATATCTACAACTATTACCTCCTTTTTTAACATCATTAATTCCATTTGCAAGGTGTCTTGAGCTTCACTTTGGGATTTTTCTTCCTTGAGTGTACATAGAGAGTCAGAGACATATTTACATATGTTTGGAGGTGTACAACAATTTGAGTGGGCCTCATGGTTAATAACATGTGTTTTATCCTTAGAGGTCATAGGTATGTACACCTCTGCAAACTAAGTAGAACATGTGTTTCCTTTTTGGAGATCATAGGTCTATACACCTTCCTAGACTACACAAGCAAATCATTATGAAAAGGGGATCCCTTGTCTCAAAAACAAGGGGGTCCCTTGTCCCAAAAACAAGGGGGTCTCATACATATTTTAATTTCTTGTTTATTATTATGTTTTTTATTTAATAAACATCAATTAAAATGATTTGTCAAACAACTAAGTGACCACATACACAAAGTTTTAAAAATTACACATGTGATTTTAATTGGGGAGCCCTTCAAGGGAATTAAATCAAAATTGTATTCAAGGTTTGTAGGTTAGATGGCAATGATTACAACTATAAAACCCTTCCCATTTTATTTGTCCTGGTGCATAGGGCCATCTATACAATGCTTTACTCTCACATTTTTTTCTTTATTTTGTTGTAACAACTCCTAGAGAAAAGGGAATCCAATGCAACCACTTGTGATTCGACCCCCCTAGACTAGATGGCATTGAAAAACTATATATTGTGTAATTTTCATGAGGAGGCAGGGGGATTTTGGAGTTTTGAGATTGTTTTATCTATTTTTGAACTTTTTCATATGCAAACTCTGTGTATACAGATTACAGGATTCTAATACAGTGGATAATTATCCATATTTGTTCCTCTTTAGTTCTATTATTTTCTTCTTTCTTTAATGGGATGCTCTTTATATGTGGTACAATTACAATTTTCTTTGATGTTTTGTGATAAAGGATATTATGTCCATTAAAGAATTGTGTGTTTCTTAGTTGATAGGTTCTTAGTTAGGAAATATTCTCCAGTGAACAATTCAGTCAGAGTTGGAAGCGATATTGTTTGGTTCATGGTGGTTTTCTCATGTTATCTTCAGTTTATTTCACATGTTTTCAAGATAATCAAATGATGTGTTTGCCCTTCTTGCTGGGACACAGACCATTATTGGATTGCATTGGAGAACTTGTCTCAAATCTTCTCAGATTATTTCCAGCTTATTTTATTAAAAACAATTATGATCACTTGAGAACTAAATGGGTATTAGGCTTGTTCTTAAAGCAGTCTAAGAACAAATCCTGGTGCTAACATATCCAAAGAGTCATACTTAATGAAAGCATACTTTGTGAAAAATGGGGGAAGTGATCACACCAATCATTGGTGATGGAGGTTTATCCAACCAGACTATGGGGATAAACTATGAATTATCCATTGAAGGTGATACATTTAGTTCAAATATGGTTGAATACTTGAGTACGAGAGTTTATCAATGTTGACAAATGCAACATTTATGTAGAAAAAACATCACATGAAAGACTAAAGAGACCATGACTTCTAGGCTATGCACATAGTCATGACCAAGGGGTAAGTCAAAGTCAACATGGGTAGTCATAACTGCAACATTGACTAAAATAACGTAACTCGATAAAAAATTAGATACAGTTCCTATCAATTCACATTGTATACCATCAAAGGTATGTGAATTGGTCAAGGTGGAATGAGGATGGGAGAACCAAAGTGTTTCTATATTGACTTAGATATATGTGTTGATTAAGGTTGGTTGTCATTGATGTCAACCCTTGAAGAAAGCCCCACGGCACAAAGGTTTGGGTAATGGACCCAAGACTGTTTGATGTAAATATGACTCATTATTGTCTTGTCATGGTTGATAAGAAGTAAATATAGATGAACTCCGAAGTGGTCCCCTTATGGTGAAATCCCTCACGGGAAGATGCTTTGTGGAGTAAGAGAACCCATGCTTAATTGCGGAGTAAGAGAACCCATGACCAATTTTACTATAAAAAAATTTATATAATGATTCAGACTGTGAAATTGATACACCATTGAGAAAACATATCCAAATATTTGTGGTAAAAAAATTATCTTTTGGGTCATTGTATTTTTGGAGTTACACTCCGTGGAAAATAGGGTTTGTGGCTAGTCCTAAAACTAGTCAAAAACAAGTGTTTCAAGTAAAACGGTCATAACTTCTTCATAAAAGATAAAAATTTAGTGAAACAAAATGTGTTGGTTAGGGTGAAGTATTTAGTAGGATGTGTCATAGTTTCAGATCAATTCAACAAATATTCCGTGCAATGCACGCTCTACAAGGTCGCTCTCTAGAATAAGCTAGAATTCAGCAAGGTATGCAATTTTTGCTATAACTCCTTTTCTGAGAGGTTCCAAGTAGTGAAACCTGGAGGAATTGAATAAAACACACTGAAGAAAATTGTGTATTATTTTTAGATCTTAATACATTACAGTTAAAAAGTTATGATTACTTCAAGTTAGGGTTGTTGAATAATCCAAAACTAGGCATGTGAGACTAAAGAAAAGTTTGATGAAAATGCTAGTCTCTTGTTGTTGAAGTTAAGGAAGGTTTGTAGGAATGTGATCATATACACTAGGTCTATTATAGAGCTACAAATTATATTTGTATGATGAAATTGATGAGGGCTTTTGGTTGAGGTACATGTTGAGTACATGGTTGAGATAAGTAGTTGATGAGTTGGCACATACATGAGGTGTATAGTTGATGATGTCGGTACATATTGATGATTCATAGTTGATGAGTAGTTGACACATGATTGGTACATACTTGATACATGGTTGATGCACTTGTTTATGGTACATGTTGATTACAAGTTGAGGTACAGGTTGATGCATGGTTCAGATTTATTGGTACATGTTTACAGCGATATATCTCATAGTGGCAGGTTGACAGTGGTTCCATCATTCTACTTCTACTTCAGGGTGGTAGGACAAGGAAAGGACTGGTGGTTGTAGCCACCTTCCAGTTGTAGTTGGAGAACATAGGGGGTTGTAGCCTCCTTCTGGTTGTAGCCAGAGAATTGGGGAGTTGGAGCTTCCCTCCGGTTGTAGCCTGAGAAACTAGGGGGTTGGAGCCTCCTTCTAGTTGTAGATGGAATACAAAGGAAGTTGGTGCTTCCAATGAATGTAATTCTTCAAAACATATAAGAAAAAGCATTATGTGGTTTTCTCCCGATTTGGGTTTCCACGTAAAACACTGGTGTACTATGTATGTGTATGTTTGTTCATGTGTTCATTGCTTATTTAATCTACAGTTATTGGATGATAATTCTTCATTGATATAACACTTGGATTATATGGTTTATAAGGATTAAATTGCTCTATTAATGATTCACCCCCCCTCTCAATAATCCAACAATTGGTATCAGAGCAGGTTCCTTCAGAAATCAATTTAACCACTGAAAGGTAGATCATGGAGAGTACCAACTCATATAAAAATGGAATACCATAGTTTGATGGACAAAAGTATACTTTTTGGAGCATAAGGATGAGGACATATATATAGGCATAAGGATTTCAAGTTTGGCAATCAATTGTAGATGGATACACAGCGCTAGTAGTTCCACCAACAAATGACAAAGTAGTAAAACTTGGTGAGAATAATTCCAAAGCCACAAATGCACTTTTGAATGGTCTCAGTGATATGGTATTCACCAAATTTTCACACTGTAAATCTGCTAATGATATTTGGGACAAGATTTAAAATATTTATGAAGGAGATACAAAAGTCAAAGCACCAAAGCTTCAGACTTACAGAGGTCAATTCAAACAACTAAAAATGAAGGAAGATGAAGATATCGCAGCCTACTTCTTACGGGTCGATGAAATAGTGAATGCAATCATAGGATTGGGAGAAGAAATTGAAGAATCTATAATTTTTCAAAAGTTACTGAGATCTCTTCCTATGACATTCAACCCTAAGATATCATCACTAGAAGAAAGATCGAATCTAGACTCAATAAGCATGGACAAACTGCATGGAATATTTACAGCATATGAAATGAGAACTGAGCAGGAAAAGCCATATGTAAAATAAGTAGCCTTCAAGGCATCCAAAAGATCAAAGCAAAAGAAAAAGGAACAAGAAGAATATAGTGGGAACAGTGACGCCTCGGAAGATGATGAAGAAGTGGCCAACTTCGTCAAAAGACTGAACAAGGGAACCAACGGTAGGTATAGAGGTAAGCTCCCTTTAATTTGTTTTAATTGTGATGGTATTGGTTATTTTGCTAACAAATGTCCTCATAAGAAAAAGAGAAATGATGAAGGCTACTCAAAAGGAAAACACACATATAAAGGCAAAAGAACTACAAAGAAAATTTTCAAGAAACTCTTATACACCAAAGAAGACATCTCATCATTATATGAAGATGAAGTCAGTGACAATGAGACATGAAGAGTTCTATTCATGGCAGTAAAAGACTCTGACAAAGAAGACTCTGAAGAAGAATATGAAGAAGTCGAAGAAGAATGTGAAGAATTCGAAGAAGAAATTGAAGAGGCAGAAGTTTATTATCGAGAAGAATTAATGTGTGCCATAGAAGTTATCAGAAGAGAAAAGAAGAAAAACAAGAAACTACAAGAAGAACTAGACAAGAAAAAGGACACTCGAGAACTAAAACAAATGATCACAAAATTGAAGGTTCAAATAGAAGAAGATAAAATAATTGAAGAAGCACTCAAAGAACAACAAGAAGAAAAGGACAAGATCATTGGAAACTTGGAAGCAGAGGTTGTCACACTAAGAAAGGATATTCAAAAGAAAAATATGCAGAATAGTTCAAAAGTTTTGGATGACATTATCAGCAGTAAAAAATCTCATCTTGACAAGTCTGGACTTGGATACAATCAGACAGAAAAGGGATCAATCTCCAAAACAACAAAGCAAGAAACAAATCCAAAGAGCTATGTAGAAACAATCAAAGAGGATAGGAAGATATACAAGGAAGATTACACAGACACTCCTCCACCAAGAAGATTCATATTTTAGAATCAACAACAAACAAATAGGCCTCAAGAAAAAGAAGGATTCATAAGAGAACCTCCTTTCAGAAGATCTTCAACTCCCAGGTATCAAACTATATTTTTTGGTTTGTGTTATGCATGTAATAATTTTGGATATAAAGCTATGAATTGTAGAGATAACAATAGGAACAGTAACAACTTTGAGAGTTATACACAAAGGGATTATTCAACGAGACATAGTGACACACAAAGAAGAAGTTACAATAGGTTTGAATCTTTGAGCATTGAAGTGGAATGTTACAAATGTAACAATTTTCGACACATGGCCAAGGATTGTAGAATGATAGTCCCTCCTAAAGACCTCAACAGAATAACAACAGTCACAGACAAGAACCTCAGAAAATGACATGGATAAGAAAGAAATATCAGTATAACAATGAATAATGTACACTCGCTCTACAAGCTAAGAAGAAGAAAAACAGTTGGTATGTTGACAGTTGTAACATACCCACTTCGGAAATCGAAATTTTTTGGCCTTTTTCTTCTTTTCTCCGAGGAACGGAATTCCCCGAATCCCTATGGGGCCTGATACAGACCCTGCCATCCCTTATCCATACTCATATGATCGGTGGCTAGGACCACAGGCCTTATCGGAAAGGTGCTTGTCATCTTTCGTGATTCGGGAAATTGTGATACATGTATTTCCTTTTCTCTCTTGTCTTTCGAAGGGCCGAAACCTGAAACAGTTTTAACCGCTTATCGAGATTCACAGCAACTCGGATTAAGCCCTGGTACTCTACCCTTCAGGATTTCACATACCGTAAATTTGGGATATGTGACGAAGGGAGGTTTCATGCTTAGGTTTTCCAGGAGCCGAAACTCCAAAACTTGCATATAGATATATATATACATCGCTCCGTCTATTTCGGGAATTTGCAAACTGGGTTTTCAGGACTGGAAAGTACACCATAACTTTTCAATAGGTATCTTGGGTACCTAAATACCCAATATTATCCGTGCTAAGCCATTTCAGCATTCCTCCTTTCAGGATTTCGCGTTATGTGAAAACAAGGGGTCTAGCCCCTAGGTTTCCCGGAAGCTAAAAGCTCTGAGTCATCAAAACTTTAAACATGCTCCTCTGTTTTGAGGTTTCCTCCATTGGGATTTCTCTAATCGAGGTTTCGAGACTAGAAAAATCATGGGGCCCGCACTTAGGTACCCCGAGTGCCAAAATACTGAAGTATAACCACTTCTCCACACTCTATTCTTTCGGGGTTTCGCAAGTCAGGATTTCAGGACTTGCAAGTACAAGGGAAACTTACCCTTGGGTTTTTCGGGTACCGAAACACCAAAATGTTGAACCAAGTAACGCTATGCCAATTCGGGATTTCGTGAGTCGGGGTTTCGTATATCAAAATTTTGGGATACAAAAGGTTGAAGATTCACACTCCTCGACTACCCGAATGTTGAAAAGCGGATACACCCACTCATCATATGCTTGACCAATTTTGGGGTTTCGCAAGTCGGAGTTTCGGGTCTTGCGAGTACAGGAGAACTCGCACTTAGGTACCCCGGGTGCCAAAAATCCAAAACGCTTACTGGATGCCATGTGTACTCTACAACTGGACGGTTCAGGTACTCCCATGGATCTTGGAATCGACGGTCCCGATTTCTTCGCTACTTACGAAGGTTAAAAAGGGGTCGAGGCATTAACGCCTGCGTTCCTTCATCCAATTTAATGATCGTAACAGACCTTAGATCCTCTGAAAGGATCTCATTCGTGCATTTAGCAAGAGGAAGGGTATTCTGGGTACCGAACCACCAAAAGGTCCTTAATTCATCCACACGCTATCATTTCAGGATTTCGTGGGTCGGGATTTCGGGACTCGCAAGTACAAAAGGACTCGCACCTAGATACCCCGGGTGTCGAAACTCCGAAATATCAAAGTCTAAGAATACCATTCTCTCCCATGCAGGATTTTAAAAACTACGCCATTAATTTCTTCTTCAGGCCCTTGGGTAAATTTCACCAGGTTTGAAGACCCGACTTGAAGGTCCTCTTAAAATCACTAAGCTATTAGCTTCTGTGACTGGTAGTGAGAAAGCTCAAGGTTTTTACTGTGAAGGAATTCCTTTCTAGGCACTTACCCCGGCTTTATAGAGTGAGGGAACTTTCCCGAAAGAAGACCTGAAAAAATGCACTTATTCATAAATATATATATATATATATAAACCGAATGTGGTCATTCCAACATAAGCATGCAACCACCATTTCCAATCAAAACACCATGCAGACATTTCTTACACAAAAACCATTTATAAGTGTTCAAATCATGAGCATACATTCCAAGATATTCAATGCAAGACACAAGATATAAACACTTATCAGAAAACACTAGGTGATGCAACTGCTGAGAGGGGTGCTCGTTTCCACCCAACCGTAGGCTCAGCGACTCCGAATGGATTTACCATTAGCCACCCTTGAGCTAGACCATGATGGTTGAGACTCTCTGTCTTGGTTCTTCAACGATCAAGAATGAAGGTTACTCTCCTTCTTCTCTGCAATCGCTCACTCTGTATTTTTTTTCCAGAGTTCTTCTGATCTCTTTCCTGCAATCTCCCCCTCGCATATGTCCCCTCCCACACCTTTTACCTAACTTTTCTTTTCCGACGAGGTTGTGTGTGGCATGAATTTCCCTGCAGTGGTCAGGTATGAGGCCTCCACGGATAGGCAGTTCAACCCCATCCCTCATTAACTCATGAGGAGCCTCTTCACCTACCATCCTGGCAAGTAATTCATTTCGGGGCCAGCGAACCGCTCTTGGTTCTCTGGGCTAGTGAAGACCAAATATGGTTTGGTTTGGTGGAAGTTAACGCCACCATTCCAGGTGCCTTCCACCACCTTTCTTCATCCATCGTGGTCTCTTTTTCAGCACATCCCCCTCCCAGCAGTCCTGCAACATATATTCATAACATTATTTACATTCGTCGACCCTTTATACTAAGGTCCATTCAAATCACACATTCACATCTTTGAGTTTTCCATAGTTCTTGGCCAGTATAGTTATTTTTACAGACTGGGGGAAATAGGGTGTTACAATTCCCTCCCCCTTAAAGGAACATTGTCCTCGATGTTCTATCTATCAAAATGACATGTATGTACTGAGGTAAACAAAATCAGATATGCTTGATTCATGGCATCCTCCATTTCCCATGTAGCCTCATCTGGGCCAAAATGTTTCCACTGCACCTTGACCCGTGCAATGGTTCAGTTTCGGAGCAGGGTTTCCTTTCTGCCCAGTATGCATTGAGGTTCTGGTAGGAATTCTCCCTCCGGTTCCACCTAGATCACAGACTAGTCAATTATATGATTAGAATCATGTACATATTTATTCAATAATAAAACATGGAAAACATTATGTGCTTTTACTGTGGGAGGAAGTGCTAGCCTATAGGCAACATGTCCCACTCTATCTAGAACCTCAAAGGGTCCACAATACCAAGGTTCCAACTTGGCAGATGCTCCCATTTTCAGAGAACTCTTCCTAGGCCTAACTCTGAGGTACACATGGTCTCCCATCTTGAACTCTCTTGGAGTTCTCTTTTGGTCGGCGTAACTTTTCTGTCGATTCTAAGTGACCTTCAGGTTTTGTTTTATCTGAGTCACTTGTTGTTCCATTTCTTTCAACATGTCGGGTCCAAAAGAAATTCTTTTTATGGGATTACTCCAACTGATAGGAGTGTTGCACAACCTACCATATAGGACTTCGAAGGGGCTCATCTTTAAGGATTCTTGGTAGCCGTTGTTGTAGGCGAATTCCACTAGTGGTAGGTAATCTTCCCACTTCTTGGGTTGATGCATTACATGCATTCTTAGCATGTTTTCTAGTATTTGGTTCACTCTTTCTATATGTCCATCAGTTTGAGGGCGATAGACGGTGCTAAACAACAACTTGGTCTCTAAACCCGCCATCAGTGATTTCCAAAAGTTGTAAGTGAATTTTTTGTCCCTGTCAGACACGATCTCTTTCGGCATACCAAGCAGTTCAAATATCTCCTTCATGAATACCTGAGCGATGTCTATTGCCTTGCAAGTCAACTTGATGGGGATGAAATGGGAAGACTTGCTCAATTTATCCACCACTACCATAATGGCGTCATTCAGTTTGGTCGAGGTTGGTAATCCGGTGATGAAATCCATGGAGATGGTTTCCCATTTCCATTATGGGATTGGTAGAGGATGTAATAATCATGTTGGGTGTCAGTGTTCTTCTTTTACCTGTTGGCATTCTATGCATTTGGCTAGGTACTCAGCTATGTCTTTCTTCAATCGAGGCCAATACAATTGTTTCCTGGTGGCCGTGATCATCTTCTGGTATCCTGGATGAACAGTATAGGGTCTTTTATGTATTTCATACAATATGAACCTCTTCAAATCGTCACAATCTGGGAGATACAATCTACTTCGGTAAGTGCGCAGGCCTCCTTCCATCATCTGGTAGACTCCGTACTTTACCCCTGTGGGTTCTTGTTGTAAGTACAAGATCATGGTCTGGACAAAGGGATCTTTTTCTTGTGCATTTCTGACTCTTTCCTTGACATCTTTCTCTCAGGAGCTCACCGCGGCCAGGTGAATTGTTTTCATGCTTCTGCTAAGGGCATCAGCCATCCTATTTTCCTTTCCCTTAATATGTTTGATTTCAAAATCAAACTCGCTGAGGAGGGCCATCCACCTAGCTTGTCTGGCATTGAGCTTTGCTTGGTCAAACAGATATCGCAATCCACAATGGTCTATCATAAGTACAAATTTTCTTCCCAGGAGATAATGCCTCCACATTTTCAAGGCGTGCACTATGGAAGCTAGCTCTAGATCATGGGTCACATAGTTGACTTCGTTCTCATTCAATTTTTGGGATTCATAGCAGACCAAAATTCCTCCTTGCATAAGGACTCCTCCAAACCCTTCCTTACAGGCATCTGTGCACACGAGGAAGTCAGCTTCGGGATCAGTGATCTTCAACACGGGTGCATGGGTCAGTAGATGTTTCAGGGTCTGAAATCTTTCTTCACATTTCTGTGTCCACATGAATTTTGTCCCCTTTTTCTGGAGGGCAGTGATTGGACAACCAATCTTGGAGAATCCTTTTATAAATCTCCTATAGTATCCTGCTAATCCTATAAAGGATCTGATATCCGAAACATTCTTTGGGGTAGGCCATTCCATGATAGACCTGATTTTTTCAGGGTCTACTGCTACTCCTTCTTCAGATAGAACATGGCCTAAGTAATGTATTTGCTTCTGGAAGAATTCACATTTGCTGAATTTGGCATAGAGTTGATGTTCTCTTAGTACTTGTAGCACAAGCCTAAGATGCTCTTCATGCTCTTATTCATTCTTGGAGTAAACTAATATATCATCAATAAAAACCAGCATGAATTTGTCTAGGAATTTGCTGAGTACATTGTTCATCAAGCACATGAAAGTGGCAGGGGCATTGGTTAACCCAAATGGTACTACCACAAACTCATAGTGACCATACCTCGTCTGGAAGGCAGTTTTATGGATGTCTTCACCCTTGATTCGAACTTGATGGTATCCTGACCTCAAGTCAATCTTTGAGAAAATAGACGTACCCCTTAATTGGTCGAACAGGTCATCGATCCTGGGCAAGGGGTACTTGTTCTTTATGGTTACCTTATTGAGTTGTCTATAATCTATACACAGTCTAAGGGTGCCTTCCTTCTTTTTCAAAAATAGGACTGGTGCTCCCCATGGAGATACGTTGGGCCAGATATAGCCCTTATCCATCATTTCTCTTAATTGCAATTTGAGTTCAACTAACTCAGGTGTGCTCATCTGGTAGGGTGTCCTAGACACCGGAACTACTCTCAGTGCAACTTCTATCGAGAAGTCTATGTCTCTTCTCGGAGGTAGACCCGACACCTCTTCCGGAAACACATCTTTGTATTTTCTCAGGGTAGGGTGGTCTTCGAGGCTTGGTTTGTCATCTTCAATAGTTTTCAACACCTGTATTGCATATAGGAGACATCCTTTTCGGCAATACTTTCTCATTTGCAGATCTGATATTTGTCTCACCGAGACAGGTTTTTGGATCCCTTGAAGGGTTATCCTTTTCCCTTATTTACTTACACATTCTAAGGTTTTATGGTAACAGCCCAATATGGTTTTATGGGCAGCTAGCCAGTCCATACCAATCAATAGATCATGCGATCCCAAGGGTAATATATTAAGGGTTACTTGGGTGAGGAATTCACCCAACATTAATTGGCAAGTTGGTATGACCTCTTCTACCCTTCTTTTGGTGCTAATGGATAACTGTACCAACCATGGCTTGGTAGGTTTTTGTGGCTGTAGTTTACACTTATCAACAGCCTTAGGGGCTATATAACTCAAATTTGAACCAGGGTCAATCAAAATAGACACTAGATGGTTGGAAATCATACTTTTTATTTCCACCATTGAAACTTGGTGGTCATCTTGGTTAGTATCCAAGGCTGCATAAATTTGTGGCACACTCCTGGCCACATCATTGACGGTGGTAGCTTATTGGATGTTGTAAATTCTCTGACTATTCTGTTGTCGGTGTTGATAGTCTCTCAGTAGATGTTCTTCTCCGCAACCCCAACATTTCAAAGGTTCTCTCTTTGGGTTATCAGTCTTTACTGAGGAAGATCCAGAAAGTTTATTTACACTCAAGGAGGGAAAGTTCTGCTGGTGTACACTTCAGGATGGGAAGCTCATCCTTGATTTCTTTTTATAGTCCTTAAATCTTGGGGATTTAAATCCATTTTCTAGAATCCCAAACTATTCTTCTGCTTCCAGCCTTCATGAGGTTATGTTCGATGTCCAAGTTGTTCATAACAATATCTTGCCTTTTAGATAGTGTCTTCTAGGGTCTTTGGTTCATCAAATTCAATCATGTTCTGATAGTCCTTAGGTAGTACACTGATGAATCATGGCACCTTTTCCTTTTCTGATTTTATGTAGGGTACATACCTCAACAACTCGAGGAATCTATTGACATATTCCTCTATGGTGAGTTGCCCCAGCTTAAGTTCATAGAATTCTTTAGTCTTTTCGTCGAAATATTTTTCCAACAGATACTTCTTCCTGAAGTATTTCTCAAACCGTTCCCAGGACAGGTCTTCTTCATGAATCCCTTTTACATTCTTAAGGTCTTCCCACCAAATGGAATCCTTTCCGTTCAAGTTGAAGGTGGCCAATCGGGCCTTCAAATTTTCTGAGAAGTCATGGACTTTGAAATACTTCTTTAGTCCAAGCAACCAGGCCTCTACTTCCTCTCCTTTCTTTATTTCACCGTCGAAGGAGGGTGGTTTTTCCTTCCTAAATTCTTCAAATTTATGACCCTTGGAAAGATTTCACTTCTTCTATTTTCTTCGGGAATAAGAACTAGTTTTTCTTCTAGAAGAGACCTCCAAACCGCCAGCTTCCTTCCCAGAGGAATCATCCGTCGCTGGTCCTTTACCTCTGGGATGGAACTTTTTTGAGGTGCTCTTCTCAGTGTGGCCATTGATATGACCATGTTTTTGTACCTCAGGTTCATGTTGCATTAGTCTTTGTAGGTTGTATAATCTCTACAGTAAAACTACGTTAATTTATGTTTGCTTCTCTTGTTCTTTCATCATCCTCTCATTGTCAGCCTTGCAGCTTTGTAATTCGACCATGAGACTCCTCACAGTCTCGGCTAGATCTGGAGGGGTCTCTACTGCCCTCCTTTCATCAGACTCTTCATCTCTATTGTGGGAGCCTTCCCCCACCTCTTGGTGAGTCACCATTTTATGTGTCTGTAATTTCCCACAGCTTATCGTCCACTTGGGTGCAAAAGACAAACGCTGGTTATTAGTCAATATTTATATTTATTTATAACCAGTACATAATTCATATTTTTCACATGTACACACACACAATAGGAGTTTTCATTCTTAACTTCCTCTTTTGATTAGGAAGGTTAAGACAAGGGGTTACTCCTTTTAGGAGTGTTTCGAACAGATATTCTGTGCAACTCGTTCATGAGCCCAAGTAGTCCAAGTGTTGTAACCATGCTCTGATACCAATTTGTAACATACCCACTTCGGAATTTAGAATTTTTCTCCCTTTTTCTTATTTTCTCTGAGCAACGGAATTCCCTGAATCCCTATGAGGCCTAGACCCTGCCATCCCTTATCCGTACTCATATGATCGGCGGCTAGGACTACAGGCCTTATCGGGAAGGTGCTCATCGGCTTTCGCGATTCAGGAAATCATGATACATGTATTTCCTTTTCTCTCTTGTCTTTCGAAGGGCTGAAACCCGAAACAGTTTTAACCGCTTATCAAGATTCACAGCAACTCGGATTAAGCCCTCGTACTCTACCCTTCAGGATTTTGCATACCGGAAATTTGGGATATGCGACGACAGGAGGTTTCGTGCTTAGGTTTCCCGGGAGCCGAAACTCCGAAACCTGCATACAAATATATATATATATATATACATCACTCCGTCTATTTTGGGAATTCGCAAACCAGGTTTTCGGGATTGGTAAGTACAAGAGAACTTTCCAATAGGTATCTCGGGTACCGAAATACCCAATATTATCCATGCTAAGCCATTTCGGCATTCCTCCTTTCGGGATTTCGCGTTATGTGAAAACAAGGGGTCTCACCCCTAGGTTTCCAGGAAGCCGAAAACTCTGAGTCATCAAAAATTTAAACATTCTCCTCTATTTTGGGGTTTCCTCCATCGGGATTTCGCTAATCGGGGTTTCAAGACTGGCGAATTCATGGGGCCCGCACTTAGGTACCCCGGGTGCCGAAATACCGAAGTATAACCACTTCTCCACACTCTATTCTTTCGGGGTTTCGCAAGTCAGGATTTCGGGACTTGCGAGTATAAGGGAAACTTACCCTTGGGTTTTCTGGGTACCGAAACACCGAAATGTCGAACCAAGTCACGCTATGCCAATTCGGGATTTCGCGAGTCGGGGTTTCGTATATCATAATTTAGGGATACAAGAGGTCGAAGATTCACACTCCTCGACTACCCTAATGCCGAAAATCCGATACACCCGCTCATCATACACTTAACCAATTTTTGGGTTTCGCAAGTTGGGGTTTCGGGTCTTGCGAGTACAGGAGAACTCTCACTTAGGTACTCCGGGTGCCGAAAAGCCGAAACACTTATCGGACGCCATGTGTACTCTACTGTTGGACGGTCCAGGTACTCCCATGGGTCTTGGAATCGACAGTCTCAATTTCTTCGCTACTTACAAAGGTTAAAAGGGGGTCGAGGCATTAACGCCTGCATTCCTTCATCCAATTTAACGGTCGTAGCAGACCTTAGATCCTTCGAAAGGATCTCATTCATGCATTCAGCAAGAGGAAGGGTATCTTGGGTACCAAACCACTGAAAGGTCCTTAATTCATCCACACGCTGTCATTTCGGGATTTCGTGGGTCGGGGTTTTGGGACTCACGAGTACAAAAGGACTTGCACCTAGATAACCTGGGTGCCGAAACTATGAAATATCGAAGTCTAAGAATACCATTCTCTCCCGTGTAGGATTTTAAAAACTACACCATTAATTCCTTCTTCAAGCCCTTGGTTAAATTTCACTAGGTTTGAAGACTCGACTGGAAGGTCCTCTTAAAATCTCTGAGCTATTAGCTTTTGTGACTGGTAGTGAGCAAGCTCAAGGTTTTTACTGCAAAGGCAGTCCTTTCTAGGCACTTACCCCGACTTTATAGAGTGAGGGAACTTTCTCGAAAGAAGACCTGAAAAACTGCACTTATTCATAAATATATATATATATATAAACCGAATGTGGTCATTCCAACATAAGCATGCAACCACCATTTCCGATCAAAACACCATGCAGACATTTCTTACACAGAAACCATTTATAAGTGTTCAAACCATGAGCATACATTCCAAGATATTCAATGCAAGACACAAGATATAAACACTTATCAGAAAACACCAGGTGATGCAAATGCTGAGAGCGGTGCTCGTTTCCACCCAACCGTAGGCTTAGTGACTCTGAATGGATTTACCACTAGCCACCCACGAGCTAGACCATGATGCTTGAGACTCTCTATCTCGGTTCTTCAGTGATCGAGAATGAAGGTTACTCTCCTTCTTCTCTGCTATCGCTCACTCTGTATTTTTGTTCCAGAGTTCTTTTGATCTCTTTCCTGCGATCTCCCCCTTGCGTCCATCCCCTCCCACACCTTTTACCTGACTTTTCTTTTTCGGTGAGGTTGCGTGTGGCACGAATTTCCCTATGGTGAACAGGTATGAGGCCTCCACGGATGGGTGGTTCACCCCCATCCCTCATTAACTCATGAGGAGCCTCTTCACCTACCATCCTGGCGAGTAATTCATTTCAGGGCCAGCGAGCCGCTCTTTGTTCTCTGGGCCAGTGAAGACCAAATACGGTTTGGTTCAGTGGAAGTTAATGCCACCATTCCAGGTGCCTTCCACCACCTCGCTTCAGCCATCGTGGTCTCTTTTTCAGCACATACCCCTCCCATCAGTCCTACAACATATATTCATAACATTATTTACATTCGTCGACCCTTTATGCTAAGGTCCATTCAAATCACACATTCACATCTTTGAGTTTGCCATAGTTCTTGGCCAGTATAGTTATTTTTACAGACTGGGGGAAACAGGGTGTTACAACAGTGGATGTTCAAAACACATGATAGGTGATAAAGACAAATTTCTTACATTACGAAAAAAAAAAATGGATCAGTCTCCTTCGGAAATGATAATTCATCCAAAATCATTGGAGAAGGCACAGTCCAAATTGGGAACAAGAATGAAAAGGCACAAAATGTTCTACTGGTAGAAGATATGAAACATAATCTTCTAAGTGTGAGTCAAATGTGTGACCAAGGTCATAAACTTACTTTTGATTCAGAAAAGTGTGAGATAAGAAAAGAAGGTTCAGGGAAATTGGTCGATACAGCTGCAAGAACTTCAAACAACATATATGTGTTAAGTGAAATTGGAAATGAAAAGTGTTTTCTAGGAAAGGAAGATGAAAGTTGGCTATGGCATAGAAGAATAGGTCACATTCATTTTGATAACCTTGTCAAAGTCAACAAAAGAGAAGCAGTCAGAGAAATGACCCAGATCACAAAACCAACCAACACTTTATGCAAGCATTGTCAACAAGGAAAGAAAACAAAGACCGGGTTCAAATCAAAGGAATATTCAACAACAATACCACTAGAAATTGTGCACACTGATCTAGTTGGAACAACTACAACAAAGGGCTTAAAAGGTGAAAAATATTTTATGTTATTAGTTGATGATTATACAAGAATGTCTGCAGTTTTCTTTCTCAAGAACAAGTCAGAAGCTTTTGAAAACTTCAAGATCTACAAGGAAATGGTTGAAAATGAGATAGATTCAAGAATCAAATGTTTGAGATATGATAATGGAGGAGATTTCACTTCAAAGGAATTTATGGACTACTGTAATAGTCATGGAATAAAAAGGCAATTTTTTGTTGCTAGGACACCTCAATAGAATGGAGTTGTTGAAAGAAAGAACAAGACAGTAGAAGAAATGGATCGAAAAATGCTAATGGATTCCAAATTGATAGATATATTTTGGACACGGGCAGTGCATACAATAGTTCACATTAAAAATAGAGAAATGCTCAGAAACAACACTGATAAAAATCCCTACAAGCTATGGAAAGGAAGACCAGCAAATGTGAAGCAATTCAGATTTTTTGGAAGTAAATGCTACATCAAAAGAAAAGATGGCAGAATGGGAAAGTTTGAATCTCATGTGGACAAAGGAATGCTTGTTTGTTACTCAAGTACAGTGAAAGACTACAAGTGTTACAATCTAAAATTGAACAAAGTTGTGGAAAGAATCAACGTAACAATTGATGAAACAAGAACACCAAAATCAAAGGAAGAAGAAAACAAATCAATGGAACGACTTTTCGAAGAAGAAGATGAAAAAGAGGTAGAAGAGGAAGATGAAGATGAAGAGAATCCAATAGAAGTAGAAGATAAGTTCAGAAAGTATCTCTAAAGACACCTAGCAAACGAGTACAGAAGAATCATCCTTCAGATCAGATTATTGGAAACAAAGATGCAAGAGTTGAGACTAGAAGAAAAATCTGTTCACCAGAACAAACACACCTAGCACTCTTATCTACAATT
>ML818540.1:115887-131325 GCA_009831015.1 Picea engelmannii | reverse complement strand
ATAATTGTCCGATGACCAATCCGCAAAAGGGGATTTGGTCCTTATACAATTACCGACATGATTAATCCACAATGGGGATTAATCCTAATAATAAAATAACAATAATAATAAGAATGCTCTTCCCAGTTACATTATTTCAACAAAAGTCATACCATTCAATGTGAGCAGAGTTATGTCAATGTCTTAAACATGAGAACAAAGATCCAGTTGATATATTTAGGGCATCCAACAATGTGAAGTTATATCAAGAAAACAATGATTTATCCCATATATCCACAAATACTCATAAGGCATGAAGATATCATCATTCAAGATACAATGATTACTATGTGTTCAGAGCATATTGCAACCATGAAATAATGACTAAATACAAATTGACAATGAGCAATTTTATCATGTAAATAGTGATCATTCAATAGTGTCTAGAAGAGCATAAAAGATATCATAATCTAGGCATGTTTACCACTGCACATTAGGACATATTGTTATCATGAAAAGTAATGATCTAGAATTGTGGTTTGGAATATTTTAAACTGTGATAAGTGAACAATAAACAACTCCTTATGCCAACATCAATGCACATGCATTCAATTTGTTAAAGAGATATTCCATAATAGAAAAGTGTTACTCTTTAAAATGTGTTTAATATGGTGATTATTGGATCCAGTGTTTAATGTGTGCACATGACTACCTCCTCATAGAGTTTTCTACATTTAATATGGAAACTAGGGATGATAGCACATAAACGTTGGACTCAAACACCAAGTCATTCAAAAAGATAATGCATCAATTGGATTGAAGGTGCATTGAGGATGAAAAATGTGCTTGGATGTTTAAAAAGATGGTGTATCCAAACATATTTTTCACCATTATGCATATTTACAAACCCTTGTCATAAGTGCCAAAGAGCTAAGACGTCCTATGTAAAAGTGTTTATGTGAATGTTTGAGAGATTTATCATGCCATAGAACATACAACATCCACCACAAACAAGTTCAAATATGAAAAATGAGGTTTAGAAACCAAATTTCAAGCATTAGAGATTAAGTTAATTGCTAAAAAAAAAAAATCGTTACACCAAATAAGCAGGTCATTACACTACTTGTGTCATCGATTTGATCTATCCAAGTGTATTAATCTTCAAATGAGATCAACATTGGAAATCAAACACTTTCAAATAGAAATAAATTGAGAGAAAGGCCAGCATTGATCCATCTATTTCCAAGCATGAACAAATAACTCAAAGATGTATGAGAATTAAATCACTTTAGAGATTATTTGTAAATGAGGCTTAGATATGAAAGTAATCAAAGTAAAATAAGAACTATAACCCCAAATTATTCCAACCTCAAAAGATATACCATGAAAACATTAGCTAGCATGAGAGAGATCCAACATAAATAAGATCTAGCAATTAAAACCAACTTAGATCTAGCAGTTTAATTCAATAGACAAACGTTTAAAACCTAGATTGTAGAAAATAACCAAAAAAAAGAGAGGGAAATCAATGGTTTTTGTTTGAAGAGATCAATAGACCAGTGCCTTAAAATGGTTATGGGGTCCCTACACAATCCTAGGTGAAGTCTTGGTTTAATATAAGACAATGTTTAGGGTACCAAGGAGGATTGTCTCTCGAGCAATGGCTAGGGCTAAGTAGACTTCTTCAAGAGTGGATGGGGATGGTCCTCTATGAATCCTATTTAATTACTATCAAGGTGATCTTAAAGTTTGGCCAATGCAAGAGGGAAGAGCCCTATGATGTCCTACCTCAATGAAAAGGGAACAAAACAATAATGGTCATAGGGAATAAGGCAAGAAAGTTATACCTTGATTGCCCTCTCAAGTGGATCAAGATTTTGAACTTGATGTAGCTCTTTCCTCCAAGACACTTGAAAAACATCTAACAAACTACTGAAAAATATCCTAGAACAACACTTAGAAAAATATAGAAGCACAAGAACTTTGTAGCAAGTTTCTCAATATTCTCCAAGAAATGAAAACAAGGAAGCTCTATCCTTATATGGACGAGGAGGATTCTCAATACAATGTTCCAACTCAAACCATGAGCCAAAACCATCAAATCAAGTCAAATCCATGAGCAAATACAATGTGTGGGCATAAAACCACCCTAAAAATCCTCAAATACAAGAGTGTCCTCATCAAAATGGTCAAATATGTAACTATAATTCACACATGTGGTCCAGAGGGGCTTTGGAAAAGTGTGCCCTCCTAAAAAAGTGCTAACATCCACCAAATGAGCGAGGCCCAAGAACTAAGACACTCCTCCAACAAACTCCATGAGGCAAGGAATAGGTCATCTCCATGTGCAACAAACTTCTAACAAGCACGACATCATGCCGCATGTGTGGGACATCCAAGATGAGCATCCAAGGTAAGGTGGCACGCATGACTCCTCAACTAGGGTGCTCCTCAAAATAAATAATGTGGTCAATGCCACGCCACACTCTAACTATTGTAACAACCTGTGACAATGTGTAACCATCTCCTAGAAGTCCTCAACAACATCAACCAACCTCCCACATGTGGTCCATAAAGGAATAATCATGTATGCATGTGAGTAAATGCATCCAACTAAGTAAGGGGGCATCCCAAAGTGGTCCATGTGGTAGTTGTGATGATGTGGCATCCTTGTCATTTTGTACAACTAACTTTCAAGAGATAGGATTTTATATAGAAACATTTAAGATGGAGTTTTAGCATTGAGTTGCATTTCCTTGGCATTGTTCTTACTACCTCTTTTTGCCTTTTTCTTTATATATTCATTTTATTGAACAAGTCCCTTTTTCTTTAGATATTCATAGACAAGCATGGGACTAGGGGCATTCACCTCATTGCAAGGTGGCATTGCTCAAGGTTTAATATTTTGGATTTTAATTGTATTAGCTCGTTACCTCTAGCTTTTTTTGCCTTTATTGAGTTAGATTTTTTAGTAGACCTTTCTAGTGACATTTGATAATTCAAACATGATTGAGAATAGTCATTTTATGGATGGAATGGAGTGAAATGGGGAATATGGAAAGTGTTAAGCATGGTTAGAATGCAGAAAGCTCTACCTCAACCAGATTCATAGTAGTACAAATTGACCTGAGAAATGATGATACTTCTAAAGGAAAATTATGGTCCCCCGTGGTACATTTAGACAAATAATAAAATTATATATGTTATGAAGTGTTATCGGATCTCATTTTAGCGTTTACCACTTTCATGAATAGCTTAGAAGTTATAACACCACATCCAAGCACCAAACAAATGCATAAAATATCAAATAGAGCACAGTGAAAACCATAATGTACAATCCATAGTGCATTTTTCATCTAAAGAGTGAGGGAGGAAATATGATATATCATGGCTGAGCTAGCACAATCATATATCTGAAGAAGAAAATGAGAAAATTGTTTGAGTTTAAAGAATATGAGCAAAATAGTTCATACAATCAACAACACAACACCCTTATGAAGATATCTCTGAAGTAGTCACCCATTAGAAGATAACATATCCTAAGTAAAGAAAATGAATTTGTTATATCTCATCTTCTTATAGAAGAAGATAGATACATTGGTTAAACAATCGGCTTAGTTGATGCCATGTTAAATAACATTATGAAAATATCATACACACTAATATCCAAAAGGTCAACCCTTGGAGAGCATTCATTGAACACATTGCACCATATTTATATTAAGGAGAAAAAATAATGGCAATGTTGATCACGTCATCAATAGTCAAATAAAAAAGAAAAAGTAGTGGCAATGTTGATCACTTCACCAATAGTCAAATAAAAACGTCAATAATCAAATAAAAAAATAATAGCAATTGAAAATCTCAACAACACCTTAAATAGATATGAACACCTTAAATAGATATGATGAATAAATAATAAATACTTGAAAACCTGTAATTCAAAAAATAAATTCATAAATTTATTTGGTTATCGACACTGTTGGTAGGTTTGAGGATTGTTTTTAAAACCTCTTTCCTAAACTTATATTAGAAAAGATGAGTTTGGCCTATTCAAATTAACGACCAATATCTTTGGTTAAAATATATACATATACTATTGTAGTTTTACCCTATACTATACTCCATCGATCTTGATTAAGCGAATATCTCACTTAACCGTGGAAATCCCTAAAGATGGCCTTGCATAAAAGGCCAATAATAAACGCATGTTTCTAAAAATAATTATTACTATGTTACCATGCCAAAACATATTTTCCTACCCCATGCATGATTAAGATAAGATACGACTTTTACGAGGATTTAATGGGCCTCATGCACCAATTTCTATAAATACAAGCTCAACTCTATTGGATAAACTCAAATTGATGAAATATGATGCACTCAACCTCCAATTCATCAACTTTCAGCTTCCTATGGCCAAGAGAATTCATGATTATGGCATTCTGAGATGTGCGTTAGTGTCCATTCTCATGTATTTTAGAGGTTACTAAGAATATCAAAGTTCTATTTCTCTCTATTGTTACCTTGTGGTTTCTTAAAATTCTTTTGAATTTTGATAATCTATGATGACAACCCTCTAAAGAGAGAATCAAAACTTATGTGTGACTTTCTTGAGGTTTATATAGGATATAGGAAGAGAACTTTCAATAAATTTGTGAAGGAGGGTCCTTTTTCGCTTGAGCCAAAGAAAAAATCTAGGCCAAGAATTAAATGAACCATAAAACAAGGGAATTGAGAAGCCACATCATGGGATTGACCACAAAGAACTCACCCATAAGAGTATCACAACACACAGGAAGAGACAGATATGTGGCAACCCAATTTTGCAACTAGGAGCCATAGGGATAATCAACAAAAACCCATATCTTGCTATACATTGAGGGCGATTGAAGACCAATAACCAAAACTACTAGAAAAATTTGCCTCTCTCACTAGTTATAGAGATTTCTAACAAAACAAGATACTAGAAATAAAACCAATGGCTTGGTGAGGGTCTTACCCAAAGTGACCAAGCCTACTTGAGATTTTCATCTTTGAAAATTCCTTTCCCACATCAATGCATAATTCCACAATGACAGAGAAATTATATAGCATAGGATTCAAAAGACTGAGCAACCATTACTCCCAACATGTAAAGGAAGGAAATTTATATCCTTTCAAATTCATATTCTTGACATAAGATCCATCGTCGAATATTGATTGACAAATGGATATTTATGAGAATGACAATCGTCCACCCCATAGAGACGTTGGGTTATTAAGGAATTGGGTGCATGTTCCGCCCATCTTTTGTACAAATGACTCCCACCTTGTAAACCTTTTTTTTATTTTCCAACGTATTAACTTAGTTGTTGAGTTCTTTAAAGACTTGATGAAATAAAATCTCGTGGAATACTTCGATCTCATTTTGGACTCATGCAACAATCAAAGATATTATTCTATTAGAGGGGGGTGTCTTTGAAACCATTAAACTGATAATTGTGCTTGAATCCCCAATGATGATCAAAGATTTTATTTTGTCTTTTTTTGTGAGAAGGATACATTGGTAGACTGCATAAGGCTCTGCTTTATTATTTGATTCCCATGCTAGTCCCCAAGCAAATGAACTTACAAGATTTCCCTTGGCATCCCAAATGACCCCTCTCAGACATGCCACCCTTGAGTATTCAATTTTTTTTTTTTTTACAAGAACTGAAAAAAAATTGTATTAAAAAGGTGTGGATAAATCCACTGTAGTACAAAAAAAGGCATTACTAAGCCTTTGAAATTTAGCTTCTTTGAGATTTGAAACTGTTGTTACAAAATTTGTGTCTACAAATTTTCCAACTTTCCTAACTTTGACATTTTTGTTGTATTTCGTGGAATACAGCCTATAAAAAACCTTGTTTATGCATATTGTTAAACAAAACATAACTCTTAAAGATTAAAGTATCAACTACACGATTCCTTTTTTACCTCCAGATGATCATGTTGCTCCCAATTTGCATCCATTGTTGGCTCATTGAGGTCGGGTACTTGATTCACAGTGGTTGTTGTGAGATTTCTTGAAGCTTCATGATTGTTGTCAGGGGTAGTGGGTTGCCTAGTGTAGTTCTCCATCTGATCCAAACGTCCTTGCAGGTTCTCCATTTGACTGTGTTGGTCCTCAATTTGGTTGTGTTTGGCGAACACGTCGTCCTGTAATATTTCAATGAGATGGCGATGTTGTGAGAGAGTTTCCAGCTCGAAAGTCATTGCGTAGTTGATTGCTCCCAGATGAATTCTTAATCATTGGCACCCAGAACATTCCTTCTCTAAATTTTGTAGTCCTCTCCCTACAACATAATCCATAGAGTTCGTGGCCCTTGGCGCCTTGAGAAAATTATGCATGTTATCCATGCTACTAACAGGGAGGCGACACTTGAGAAGAGTGGGGTGAGGGGCAATGCACCAAAGCCCAAGAATGAAAGGGGAATCAAAGAGCTCGGGAAAGGAAACGGCAGGAGCTTCGCCCTGGTAGAACCGGCCTGGAAGACGAGGAGAAATGAGGAGGCTCAGAGGTGACGGTGAACGGATCCCAATAGAAAAATCAAGGAAGGAGCAAAGGAAACAAACTATAATTAACCCAGAGAGAGCTTGAGATGACAACAATACTTGGGATTCAGGCCGAGGGCGCTGATTTATAACCCCCCAAAACACAAACATTGGTAAATGCATGACAGACTCAACAGACAGAGAAAGACCCAATTCACAAGATAATGAGAATACTTGGGAAGTACTCGGCTTGGCTGGATCATTGTACTTTGATCCTTCGAAAACCCAAACAAAGGTCTGGAGTTTTCGTAAACCAAATGTCTCCACACAGTGTCGTGCCTTCTACACGCTCAGCCCATCTGATCCAGATCTTTCATCTGCCTGCTACCCACGAGTTCAGTTGTGCGATTGAAATTACTACCCCTCGCCATGATGGAGTGAGCATACCATCTCCCGCAAACTCTATTGATCACCTATTGTGCCTTAACTCCTACCATCTACCTTCTCCACGTGTTGGATTTCATGCAATTTCTATGCTTGCCACCTGAAAGCCCCAACGCGAGGTGGGTCATGGTCATATTGGATGCGACGAACATTAAGGGGGGGATTTACCTTCAAGGTCCTCGAGAAGAGGATGATTATGTCTATGACCCTTTTTAGAGTTAGATTTTTTGGATTGGAACCCAGGATCATAATTCTTATGATCGTCTTTGAATCTCCTATTGCGTTCAAAGTTTGAATTTGTAGCTGCTTTTCCAAATGAATACCTTGTAGAAGGGCATAAGCTTCATCTTTATTGTTGGTTTCCATCCCTAGATTCCAGTAGAGTTTCAAAATCCTTTTTCCTCTGGGTTCGAAGAGAACCCCCCCGCCCCCCCTCCCCGCACGCGCACCTGCCTCCCCTAAGTATTCAATAACAATTCAATAATTTAATATTAAACAAAAGAAAGTTATGTCATATGGAGTTAAACAACATGATAACATCAATGCCATAGGAAACATGGTTTTCTTTAACTATAGATTATTGAAAATGGTTATTGAGAAGTATTCAACCCCTAGCCATGTGCATTCCTAGTCAAATGCCATCCTTGAATTGGGGCTATAAGATGACAAGGGCTATGTGAAAAATGTATGTTCTCTCATAGTTATTCCCCCAATGATTTGTAAAACTCTTACTAACCTACACATTACAATATGTAGGAGAGCAATATAATTTGATTGACACCACTAGTAACCTACTCACTTAGCATGGTGAGAGCCATAACAACTCTAGACCTTAGAAGAAGGGTAGTCTGCAATAGTTATCTAGACAACCTTGCTAGTACTTGTTGGTACAATGACTCTATTTCATCTTGCTCACTAAAATGAAGGCCCCAAATATTTGTTATCCTTCTCACCAAAACAACTATCTTTCCATTAAATTATTTCCACATCATCTCTTAACTCAATCTATTAACATTATTCTCTTAAGAGAGTAGGATAAACGGTGGTGAAATTCCTAGATGAAGAGAATCTCTGGCCGCGCTCTGCACCTAGGGTTACATGCAATCACGACCTCCCCCGTCCTCCTCGTTGATCACTCCTGCAGCCACCTGACGCGCTCTGCACCAAGGCTCTGACCGGTCCAGCAGCATGTCAGCTAAAGGGGGGGCGGAAGCCCCCTCCTATCGGAACATGGCGACGAACGACCCGCAGAACATCTGTGCATGCAGACCATCTTTCGAACCTCCTCAGCACCTGCGAGATCATTACATGAAAGATGAAACACAAGGAAGCACAAGCATGAACATGGATGCATAGACCTCTCATCCAAAAGCTACTCAAGCCTAGACACCAGGAAAATGCATACCGCAGGCCCCGAAGGCACCACGATACACCATAAAAAGAAACTGAATAGGCGAGCACACCCAGTTCATGAGGGACCATGCCCTCATAGGTAAATTCCTAGGCCTTTGGCCCTCAGAGAGAGACATAGCTCGTTGGATCAAAGCCTGGTGGAACCCCAAGGGAGACTATGAGCTCCAACTAAGCTCCAAGGGTTTCTTTACAGTCATATTCTACAATCTGGAGGACAAAGACAGGGTATTCGAAGGGGGCCCCTACTTCTACAACTCAGCGGGACTATATCTGAGATTTTGGACTGAACGCTTATGCCCAAAGAAAGAGAACTTCACATATGCCCCGGTATGGATCCGTCTCTACTCCCTACCCCAAGAGTTTTGGCTTGAAGAAATTTTATCAGGCATAGGTAACATGCTAGGAAAACATGTTAAGTCCTCAAAGGCCACCAAGCATAGGAAGTATACATCCTATGCTAGAATCTGTGTCTATGTGGATATATCTAAGGCCCTCCCAGGCACGATAACCCTAGAGTATCAAGATGAGGAGTGGGCACAAACTATAGACTATGAACATATACCTTTTAGATGCAGAAAATGCCACAAGCATGGGCATCTCTTCAGAGATTGCCCCCTCAACGCCCCCCACAAGCCAACTGAGGAAGAGAAGCCAAAGGATGGCTTCACGCAGATTCAGACACGCAGGAAGCAGACGCAGAAGAAAACAACAGCCACCAACAACCGAAAAAACCCCAATAACAATTCCTTTGATGCTTTATCTAACCTACCAGAGGCAGAGGAAGTGGAAAACCCCATTAAAGCATCGGAGGCAGAAGGAATCAGTGGCAAGGAAAAACGATCACGTCAAGCGGATCCTTCACAACACACTCCGTGCCACCCTCCCCTTTCCTCAGACACGGGCAGAAACCCTGAAAGGGATGAAGACACCGTAATGGAAATGGATGAACAAGACTTAGCGGGAGTAGACTTGGACATACTGGAAGAAGCTCTCAATAAGAAAGATCTGAAAACTATACCAGAAGACCAACTGAGGAAAGTCCATAAGGTCTTTCTAGACTTGTCAGCAAGGGCAACCTCAAGACTAGGAATAAAAGGAGATCCAAATCCAAATCCAAATCCAAGGAGAAACACAAAAGAAAGCAAAAGGAGAGGCAGGAAGATGGTGCAACAACTCATTAAGGAGGCTGGTAACTATATGATCAACTCGGGACAGATACAAAATCTATCGGAGAGCTCTTTCTCCCACCCACCCAACTGTTAAATCATGAAATTCATCACTTGGAACATCAGGGGCCTCAATGGAAGATCCAAGCAAAGGACCCTCTGAAACTGCATCAAGATGGAAGACCCAGACATCCTTCTCCTTACGGAGACTAAATGCGCAAGACCAACAGCGGAAGCAATCTTCAAGAAATGTTGGCGCAACTGCAACTCTTACCACACAAACTCAAAAGGAATGGAAAGAGGCCTTGCCATCCTCTGGAATCCAAACTTTGTCATTCTGAACCAAGGTCTCTCAACTCTGGGCACTCTCACAGCCCACTATCGGGCAATTGGTTCGAACAAAGATGGATGGATCACCAATGCCTATGGACCGCAGACTGTCCCAAAAAAACAAATCTTTCTTCAGCAATTAGCTTATCTAAGATCCTTAGCCAACAATCAAAGATGGATTGTGGGCGGCGATTTCAATATGATCCTCACTCTGGAGGAAAAAAGGGGGGGCAAGAAAAGATTGGAACAAGACAGCATAAGATTCCAGGAACTTCTGCAACAACATAATCTGGTAGACACAGAGAATGGAAACGGAACCTTCACTTGGACGAACAAGCGCACGGGCCCCCAACAGATTGCCTGCAGACTTGACCGTTTTCTCCTCTCTGAGGCCCTCCTTCTGAAAGATCCTCTAATAGAGTCCAATATCCTCCCAAAAGCGAGCTCGGACCACTAGCCTATTCAGCTGTGGGTGGACACCATGGATTCTCCCAAGCTCAAACCCTTTAGGTTTGAAAAGTTTTGGCTCACCCATCCCGACTTCCATAAGATGGCTTGCCTTTGGTGGGGTGCGGCAGAGATCAGGCAGGGAACCAAAATGTACCGCTTTCAACAAAAACTCAAATACTTCAAGCAACAAGTGCGACAGTGGAACAAGGAAGTTTATGGCAACATCTTCCAAGAGAGAACATTATTGGAACAAAAACTTGAAGCCCTCCACCAGCAAGCCATCCAGACAGGATATACCCCAATTCAACAACAGGAGGAACAGAGTATCAGACAACAGTTGGAAGAAATCCTTTGGAGACAAAAATCCAGGATACAATGGCTCAAAGAGGGGGACAAAAACACAAAGTTTTTCCACCGATCAATGATACACAGGCATTTCATCAACCGCATAACTAAACTAGAAAACGCCCACGACACAACCTTGCTCTCGCATCAAGATATCATGAAGGAGCTCACTGATTATTACCATGACCTCCTCTCAGAACCTCAAGCGAATCGTGCAGAGGCTATCGGGAGAGTAACAACCAATATTTCGACCCTCATCACTCAGGAACAGAATGAGGCCCTCATGACCCCCATAAGCCAAGATGAAGTGGACCAGGCCATATAGGAGCTACCCGAAGGCAAAACACCTGGTCCGGATGGATTCACCACGGACTTCTTCCATGCCTGTTGGCCCATGCTAAAGTAAGAGGTCTGGAAACTGGTGGAGGAATCACACAGCTCTGGTAAGGTCCTCCCATCCCTTAATGCCACCTTTCTCACCCTGATACCCAAAGAGGAGAGAGTCACCAATCCGAAAAATTTCAGGCCCATAGCTCTCTGTAATGTCATCTACAAAATTATCTCCAAAGTTATAGCTCTCAGACTCAAGCCAATCCTCCCCTTCATAATCTCATAGGAGCAGTCGGGCTATGTAGAAGGAAGACAAATAATGGATAGTGTCATTATGTTCCATGAGGTTATTCACTCACTCAAAATCACACGTACACTAGGTATGCTTCTCAAACTTGATCTTTCTAAAGATTTTGACAAACTAAGATGGCAATACATAAGAGCAACTCTAGTGGCCTTTGGTTTCAGTGACAACTGGATCGACTAGATCATGAATCTCATCACCTCCACCTTCTTCTCCATCCTAGTCAATGGTTCACCCTCCCAACCTTTCTCCCCCTCGCGAGAACTTGGACAAGGGGATCCACTTTCCCCTTTTCTCTTTGTAATAATGGCAGAAGGCCTGGGACGCTACCTAAAAACCTCCATAGGCAATGGCTCTTTGCAAGGCCTCCACCTCCATGGGCTCCAACCTGCGACATCACACAGCCAATTTGTCGATGACACCATGCTTATGAGCACCGCCATGGTACAAGAAGACAACAAACTCAGCTCCATCCTCTCCGACTTTAGCAACGCCACTGGCACCTCCTTCAACCTAACAAAGTCGTAGATTTTCTTCTTCAACACAACCCAAGTTGTCCAGCAACACCTCTCCTAGGTCCTCTCCATTCCGATTTGCACCCTTCCGAATAAATACTTGGGCCTTCCCTTGTCAGACTCGGCAGCCTGCAACCTCTCCTGGGACTCACTCCTACTCTCCATCTCCAACAGACTCAGCAGATGGACCTTTCGCTCCCTCAACCTCCCAGCCAGAATCACCCTTCTCAAATCCGTCCTCCAAGCCATACGAGCCTATCTTTTCTCTGCTCTAGTAGCCCCACAATCAGTCATCAAAAAAATAAGAAACTTGCAGAGGAACTTTCTCTTGCATGGCCACAATTCAAACAAAACATGGGCTTTTGTCAGCTGGGACAAAGTCTACAAACCCAAATCCCTTGGAGGCCTTGGTCTAAGGGACCCTGGCAAACTCAACAACACAATGGGGGCAAAGATCTGGTGGAGATGGATAAAAAATCTAATAGAAATATGAGCTCAGCTTTGGAACTACAAGTATGCACCAGACATCCAGCATTCACACTAGATCCAAATGCAGGACAAAATTCAAGGATCCAACATCTGGAATGTATCCTGGAGAAACCATCCCCTCATCCAGGAGAACGCCTTCTGGGAAGTTCATAATGGTCAGACCGCCAGGTTTTGGAATGACTCCTGGCAACAGATGCCACCCCTCCAATCTAATGAAAATCTGCTACACTATGAAAACCATGTACCCAACTTAATCACCGCCAAAGTAGCAGACATGTGGGCTGCCAACCCTCACAACCACACCTGGAGAACCTGGAAATCCACGCATCAAGACCTACAGGTGGCAGAGAACTGTAACTTACAGAACTGGGCTCATGCAATCTCAACAAGAAGAATTCAAGCTAGAAATAGCTCTAACATTCTTCGTTGGGGGCACTTGCCCAACGGAAACTTCACTATCAAGGAAGGACATGCTCTGTAGGAAGGATTTCAATACATGCCAAAGGATCTTATATGGACTGTTGTCTGGAAATCCAAATTCTGGCCAAAAATCTCAACTTTTCTCTAGCTCCTCATACAGAACAAGATCCTAACCTAGGATAATCTTCAGATAAGAGGCTTCATAGGACCTTCGATCTGTCACCTCTGCAATCAACATGAAGAGACCATGGAACACCTCTTAAATAGCTGCACCATCAGCATTGTCATCTGGGACCGTGCCACTCAACTCCTAAGAAGAACTCACAAAGATCAAGGTAGCATCATAAACACAATCAGAAATTGGGGAACAGGACATTACAAAAGCCATTTTCTAAACAGACTCAGGTAGCTACTACCAGGCTTCATAGTGTGGCAACTCTGGAAAGAAAGAAACAAGAGAGTCTTTCACTCATGACCCTCCACCCTGGAAACCATCTGGTCCACCATCCACTCAAACCTGCAAGAAACCTTTTAGCTTCACCCCTGGACCAAAGAAGACAGACCAACTGACTCTGCAGAACTATTGATCCTCAACTCTTGGGGCCTCATGCTTCCTTCCACCCTCTCTCCGCTCGCCCCTTCCCCCCCTTCCACCTTGGTGATTAGCCCCTCTATTTGGTCCCCCCCCCCCTTTCTTCCACAAAATTAACTTCCACGAAGCTTCGAAAGGCAACCTGGGCCCTTACGGTGCAGGGGCAGTCATTAGAGATTGTTTTGGCACAATACACAGTATGACTGTTGAAAATCTGGGCTATGAGACCAACAACTCTGCAGAGATATGGGGCATGATCAGGGGAATACAACTGGCCTTAGATCATGATCTCACCTGTCTCATCATCGAGGGAGATTCAAAATTCATAATTGAGCTAGCCTCCAAAATCATCAATGGAAGAAACCCGGAAAATATCACCCCAAGCTGGCGCCTGCTTGGCCCTCTACATTGCCTCTATTCTCTACTCCGGCCCTCTCTCACTCTCATCACCTCTCATGTGAGAAGGGATGCAAACAGAGTGGCCGAAAGACTAGCAAATGAAGGGGTGAACCTATCTCAACAAATCACCCTCCTGAACACTGGAAGGCCCCAAAGCTCAGCACTATGGACCCACTGCCAAGAGCTGGCTAGAAGGGACAATCCACACCCGGATGGGGTGACACGAAGCGAAGGAGGGAGGACACTTGGGCAGGACAGCTGGCGACATAATTTATTTCCCCAGGCCACCACCCCCGAGAATTTAACTCCCCATGCAGCGAATTTTTAAAGCATTCAGCATAATGCGCCTGGTCAAGCATCCAGATGCGCGTTCCAGCCAGTTTGCAGGTACCAAGAGTTCAAACCAGTCCTGTCAGCCTTCAATGGCGATGGGAGAGGCTTCAACTGCCCTTAGCGGCGTTAAAATCATTCACGACACGTTCATTCCCCTACTCATTGCCAGTTATCACTCCAACACTGTGTCTCTCCACCCTCCAGGGTTATCCATTTGCTCCCAGCGTGCTCTCCGCGTCTACCCAGACCACCATTGCCCTTTCACCACCCCTGTTCTTTTCTCCACCATGCCTCGGGAAAGAGGCAAACCTAGGTGAGCAAGCAAAAATACAAATGCCTACACCCGTGACAAGAGACTCACTGCCTCCCAACGAGCTCTGATTGCCCACTTTAGTCGTCCCTGCACTCACACCAGCAGCGCTCAATCCACCATGTGCTCTCCAAACACCCAAACCTCCCTATGCACTCCAAAGGAGGAGGCCTCGTCCCCCACCTTGCATTCACAATCGTCGCCTCTTCTCTTGACGGCCACCAGTTCACGAACAAAAATTCTTTCGAGCCTCAACTTGGACAAAGGGGAGGCTTCACCTTCTCTCCAGCATGCAGGGCCACCCTCTTCTTCTCAGCCAGGCCCAAGCTTGGAGCCTAAGAAAGACTCTACATCCGCCTCCATCCCCGACTTTCAGCCTCGCCGGTGAGAGGGTGGTTGTATTGTAGAGGAGGAGATCCCTCCAAGTTGGCAAGTTTAAGAAGATGGAGAGAACAAACATTATCTAGCCGAGGAGCACCTGGAACTCCTTTTTGACATCAGGCAACGACAGGACGAGCAGGCGCAAGGACAGAGGATCATCAACCAGCGCTTGGATCTTCTTTTGGAGGCCTTCTCAGACGCCCCAAGGTCTGCAAGTTGCCCCACTTGCAAACAAAAGTTTGTCTCAGCCTTCACTTCTAATGGACACCCAAGTTCCCCTTTAGTTTAAAGCGGCCTACCCCAGAATCTATTTTCTATCAGTTACAGTTTTCAATTTTCTTTACAGTTGTATAGCTAGCATAGTAATGGCGGCTCTGTATGTAGCACGCCGTAGGTTAGCTAGTTGGAACGAAGTTCCAGTAGAAACTCTCGGCATTTTTGTCAATTTTGTAAACAATTCCACATCCATGATAGAATTATCATCGCTTGGAGCCACATGTGGCAGGACAGGTGGCTGCCAAGCGACTTACAATTGTAAACGGATGATATGATATAATACAAGGATCCTCCTTTTATTTAAAAAAAAAAAAGAGAGTAGGATAAACAATATTTTATACAATAAAATCTTATTATAAATCTATATTGTGATAAAAACTCAATACATAAACATAAAATGGATGTTTCAATTCTAACAATATATTATTTATTTATAAGGTCTATGC